>PVKA01000286.1:170345-226044 GCA_004027165.1 Ctenomys sociabilis | reverse complement strand
GCGGGGCCAGAAGGGGCTGGGGGAAAGGAGGAAGGGGGGAGGGAAAGAAGTATGGAGGGGAGGGGGGGGGGGACAGAGGGGGGACAGAGGGGGGAGGAGGAAGGCAGTGTGGAGGGGGAGCCCAACTGCCTCCTGAAGTTCCTATCACCTCCCAGTAGCCTTGTGGGGAACAGTCCAGAACCAAATCACCAGTGCTCTACTTCTTTGCTTTTCCAAGAGCTAATGGTAATATGGGCTAGTGACAATAGCGGCATAAAACTAAATTCCCGATTTCCAAGGCCTATTTCAGAAAAGACTGATGGTTTGACATGGTACCCAGAGCCACCTATCTGATTTTCCTTTGACAGGCCATTTTCCTTTTCTCTCAAGGAAAACAAACAAAAAAAGTACCTTTTCAGTTGTTATAGACAAAAGCAAACTCATAAGGTGGCATTTGTTAACAGTATGACAGCTTTTCACTACAAATTAAGAAAAAGAAGAGTCACTCCTGCCTCTGGTCCTTAGCATTATAGGCAACTGTATTCTGCTTGGGCAGCCTGGGCCTCGGCTGGCTACCCGCTCCTGGTGCAGTGGCACTGGCTGGGTACTCGCCCAGACAAGCCCAGCTTGCCTTGTGGGACGAGCCACTCTAGCAAAGGAAGAGGTCAGAATGGGAAGAGGGCTGCAAGAGGCTGGGGAGATAGGTCAGTAAATAAGCAAGTGCAGGGTCCTGAGTTCAATCTCAGGTACCACAAAAAAAAAAAAAAGAAAAAGAAGAGGAGCCTGTAACATTATGGGCACTTGGTGGCTGCGCATTGGCTGTGAAGGGTTGGCTGTGTGGGAGGCCTCCGGGTGCTCAGAGTTGCCTCCCTGGACTGGTTGGAGTCCTTTGTTCATTGCTTCTGTAATTATGTTGCATTTGGAGTAGGTACATGTACTCACAGGTTTGGCTAGATTCATCTGTCATAGGAAGAAGAAAGAAAACATAATCTATGTAGTTTGGGCCAAAAGGATAGTTTTTTGTTTGTTTCTTTGTTTTTATATTTAGGACAGGGTATACAGGATGTATAGGGTCTCACTGTGTAGATCAGACTCGTAGCATCCTCCTGTTTACAGCCTCCCAAGTGCTGAGATTATAGGCACGCACCACCACGCCCAGTCTCAGCCTCTTTTTCAGCCTGACCCAGAGGCCAGAGCTGGCATGACATGTCTGGGGATCAAATTTCCGGCCCCTGTGTCTGCCTAAGCAGGCTCAGGATAATGATTTTGTTTGTGAAAAAATTTTGTAAATTGATTTTGAAGAACCAGATTTTTCATGACAAACTTTTTTTTTTTTTTTTTTCTGTATTTGATACAGGGTCTGCAGGGTCTACAGAGGCTCACTATGTAGATTAGAATCCTAGTGATTCTTCGTTTAGAGCCTCCCGAGCACTGGGATTACAGGCGTGCGCGCGCACACCCGTCTCAGTCGACATCTTAGTGTTGGGGGGACCGGCAGGGCAGGCCAGGGATCAAACTGGCCGCTGGCTCTGCCTAAGCAGGCAGTTCAGTCCGGTGAGCTATCTGGCCAGCCCCTAAATTCATTTTTAAAATATAAATATAAAATATAAGTAAATGCTTTAGTCCCCACTGTACGCACTGTAGTACAATTATGTGAGGCGTTTTTCACGACGCACTAGCTGTCTGCTCTTTCCTCTGACCCCTGGTGCCGAGGTCCCACCAGGAGCCCTGGATTCGAGGTTCAGGCGCCGTGGAGGCCTTGTGGGAAGAGCTCCCAAGCGCAGGCAGCAGAGCTACTGCATTCCTGAGCAGCACCACCACTGCAGAGAGAGAACTTTAACTTTATAAGCCCAGAGGTTCCCGCAAAAGGCCAGCGGGCCCATAAACACAGTGACACCTTCACACTCATTAGGTTCAAAGATTTAAAAATTTATCTAGTGTACCACAGGAAGCGATGTGGAAACAGCTTGCTCTCAAGTCTCACTGAAAACAAATTGTAATGAAATTGCCATCACCCAGTCCAAGTGTGGCAAGTTAGTGCTTAGACTTAACATTACATTAAGAAATATCAGGAAATATAAAAGTATGTGAGGTAAGATGGGTTCTGAGTTTTCCAGCAATTACAGAGTTTCATGAAACACTGCAGACAACGCTGAAAAGCCTTGGCCAGCCCATTTGCCAGTGCTTGTTACACCGGTAAACTCTGGATCCTGGTGTCTCCTTTCCCCATCTCTTTTTTGGGGGCTTAGTTCCTGGTGCATCCCCATAATTTGACTGACAAACATGCTCTCCTCAGGCAAAAGCAGTGAATATTTTTAGAGTTAGGTTACTGTGAAAAGGAGATTATAAAAGATCTAAATAATGCAGCCAATAGCAAAACCTTCCAGTAAATCACACTAAACCGGCTGAATTAGACGGCACTGTCCACATACAATTACACTGCTTTGCTCCCATGACAGCCTTTAAATGTGACATGTTATTTGACATGTTTGCAATTAGGGCCTAGGAAAAAATCAATTTTTTTCTATTCCACTTAAAATAAAAAATGTACTGTTTTCCAATGAAATGCACCTTTTTTAAAATTCCAGACAGACAAAAAATAATAGCAGAACAAACATATCACAGCTGCATTATGAAGATAGACGTTTAAAGTTCCATTTTATTAGATTTTGTGAAAGGGCAGAACCCAGGAATAATTATCAGCATGTCGTATTTACTTTCAGATGATTATCCCCATCCACTTTGCCCCTAGTCCTGGGCAGGCGGCGAGGCAGGCAGCGTCCTGCAGGCCGTGTGGCTCTGACGGTGTGAGGGAGCTGCGGGTCACCCCTCACAGCGGGCACCTGTCTCCGGACAAGGGAGGCACTCTCTGTCTATTCTGTTACTTCCCTTCAAAGTTGGTCCCCAACTGCTCTGCATATTCCATATCCCCTGGGACTGGACAATATTCAAAGGTGTGATTTTAGCAATGTAATTTTTAAATGTATTTAGTACGAGGTCTACAGGGTTCCACTGTACACACTTTCCATGACCTAAGAACAACTGCAACTACATGTTATTCTTTTTCTTTCCTGTATTTAGGACAGGGTCTGCGGGGTCTGCAGGGTTTCACCACATAGATCACACCCGTAGTGATCCTCCTGTTTTCAGCCTCCCATACTCTGGGATTACAGGTGCTCCCTACCACGCACAGCCTTGGTTGCCTTCTCAACGTGCCCAGGGGGTGGGGTCAGCATGACAAGCAGGTGCTTTAATACACTGAGCTATCTGACTGGTCCTAGCAATGTATTTTTATTAGTGTCTATTAATTTTACAAGATGTTGGGCTTCAATGCGATGTTTTCTTACATGTACATGTATGTTGATCATACCTTTTTCCTTACCTTTACTCCCTACTTTTTTGTTTCTTTGTACCAGGAATCAAACTCAGGACCTTGTGCTTACCAGTTAAGCACTGCTGCTAAGCTATCTTCCTGACACCTACCTTTAAAACAAAAAATTCATAACTGAATAAAATGTTCTCAGCTTTTGTCATTCTTCCCTTCTCATAGCTCTTTGTTGCTTCTGTATCCTCTTAAAAATCTAATAACTATTTGATGCTTTTTTTTTTCTTTAGGAAGAGATTTTTACCTTTGCCATACTTTGCCTATCTACATATGAGATATGTAGTAGTGTTATGGCTTGTGCCTAGCTGTCCCCCAAAGCCTCATGCAGTCCCGGGGCAGCTCCTGGAGTTTGGGGTTGGTTACTGTGGGTGTGGGTGCTGCACCCGCCCTGGGGCAGGTGATCTGCATTACACTGTAAGGAGGGAAGAGCAGCAGGGCTTGAGGGGCTGCTGTCCTCCCTTGCACTCTTGCTCTTTGCTGCCGCCACGAAAGGCTGCTCTCTGCCTTGTGCCAGGCTGCCTGGGAGCCAGCTGAACATGGACTGAAACCTCCAGTAACTGTGAGCTAAACAGGCCTTTCCTTCCTTCATTTTGGGTGTCGGTTATTTGTCCCAGCAATAAGATAAGAGTAACTAAGACAGCCAGGCACACAGCTCAGCAGAACAGCACCTACCTGGCAAGTGCAAGTTAGATTCCCAGGACAAAAAAAAAAATGTAACTACAAACTAATAAGAGATTATGGTAAGGTACTGGATATAAGATCAGAAAACAAAGTCAATGATTCCCCTATAGTCCAGGAATAAACAAGTAAAATTTAAAATTAAAAGAACAGTCTCATTCGCATTAGCACGCCCAAGAATTTAGGCATATGTAGAGCACAGTATGTGCAAGAGCTATTTAAGAAAAACTGTCAACAAGAGATCTTGCTTGAACACCATGAACGGTTTTCAAACCCCTGTCCTGGATTAATACTTCTGTGCCTGTTCCGGGTTGTATCTAAGTGTCCCCTCAAAGCCTCTTGCAGTCTTGAGGCAGTTCCTGGAGTTTGGGGCTGGTTACTGTGGGTGTGGGTGCTGCAGCTGCCTGGGGCAGGTGATCCGCATTACACTGTGAGGAGGGAAGAGCAGCAGGGCTTGAGGGGCTGCTCTCCTCCCTTGTGCTCTTGCTCTTTGCTGCCACCATGAAAGGTTGTTCTCTGCCGTGTGCCGCTTTGCCTTGGAGCAACTGAGTGTGGACTGAAACCTCCAGTAACTGTGAGCTAAATAAACCTTTCCTTCCCTCATTTTGGGTGTCAGGTATTTATCCCAGCAACGAGGAAGAGTAACTAAGACAAGTAGTAATAGTAGCAATAATATGACAACAGGACCAGCACTGTTTGTGTAGTTTTTATACACAGGCACTATTCTTTTTCTAAATGTATTTGGTATAAGGTCTCACTATCCTCTTGTCTCAGCTTCCCCAGCGCTGGGATTATAGGCATGCACCATCCCTGGTCTCGTGGAGTGGCATGTGGTGCCAGGGCTCGAACCCTCGTCCCCGAGCTTAGTCTGCTGAGCTATCTCACTGTCCCCTCACAGGCATTCTAAGTGATTTTATATGAAGCACTTTGACTGATCTTTACAGTGATCCTGCGGCAATCCATCAGTAGATGAAGAGATCCTGACAGCTCCTCAGTAAATCACTGTAATTCTTGTTAATTATTTTAATGCAAAGTCAAGAATTTGTGATATATAAAGCTTGAGATTTAATTTCAGAGAAGACACTTGAGTACTGCATTGTATACATAAAGGCAGCCTGCCCCAGACACCTGCGTCCTAACCTCCAACCGTGACACTAGAGTTTGGGCACACGCCCCTGGCAGCCCCACTTTCCTGATCTAAGGCATCAGGCACCTAAGCTGGTGTCTTCTCCACTGGAGTTCCTGCTAGCCACCTGCAAACGTGTCCTTGGCCCCTGCCCACTCGTCCACTACCCCCTTCTTCCACTTTCTCATGTTCTTTGGGACTTAGCTGTGCAATTTGCTATCCCTAAGCCTTACTGATTCTTCTTCCAAGCTGGGAAGGTGGCTTCAGCCACTTGTGACTGTTGCCCTGGTTTGCGTACAGCGGGGGGAAGGGGAGGCAGAGGAGTTTTCTCTGAGTGCTTCAAGGAAGGCCACAGCTGGCTTTCTGCTTTTCAAATGAGCTCCAATTTTTTTTTTTTTTTTTTTTTTACTGATTTCTCTGGTGAATATATCTTGAGGGATTCAAGTGTTTTCTGGTTCCACCTTGTTTTTTTTTTCCAACTTTGTTTTATATCTTCTTCCTAAAAATGAAAAAAAAAATTCACAAGATTGATAACAAGAAAAGCACTCCAAAATTCCAAACCAAATTAGGTATTATTTTCTCTTCTCAGGAGTATTTAATTCCATCTTATAATGTTGTGGGAAGTAGTATTTGTTTTATGGATCAAGAAAACCTGATGCTGAGCATGGTGGCACAAGCAGTACTTGGAAGGCTGAGGCAGGAGTGTTGCTTAGAGTTCAAGGTCAACCAGGACAAAATACCGAGTTCCAGACCAAACTGAAATAAAGAGTAATACCTTGTCTCAAAACCAAACAAATAAAAACCAAAAAACAATCCCTCCCCCAACAAAACAGATACCTTCCTCCTACCATCCAGGAATAAATATAATGAATAGCCCCCAGACTTCCTCCCTTCCCTCCGCCCCTCCCACCCTGCTCAGTCCTGGCTGGGTGAGCAGAGGCTAAGACATTGCCGATGACCCGGGCTCCTCCAATGCAACCCTTCTTCTGTGGTCTCCTTCCACAGATCCAGACAAACTTATTCTAAAGAAAGCATTCATTGTCTAAAATTAAAATTTAACTGACAATTCTATGTTTCTGTCAAGTGAAGGCAGCTGCATCCTTGGCCCAGGTAAGCTTACTTCTTCCCTGGAGGCTGTGGAGAAGCCCACACCTCCTAATAAATATGGGAACGGCTCTGCCCTCTACCTCATAGGAAACGCAAGCAGCATTCTATATTGTCGCGGTACAATTCATGTATGCACAACTGTTTCCAGCTATCCTAAAATTCACTGGTCCTTATAAAAACATGAAGAAAGCCTCACTGAAGATCAGACAACTGGTGTGCTCTTGATCCTATAAAAGGCGAAGCAATATGTGGTGAAGCCGTATTCTTAGGGACCGGAATTGCCACAGGAAGCACAAAACGTAATTTCCCCAAGCTGGAGGATGCCCTCAGGCCTGCTTTTGCTTGGTTTGTTTTTTGTTTTGTGTTTGGTGGAACCGGGATGGAACTCAGGCCCTTGCCCGGAAAGTGCTTACTGAGCCCTCTTCCCAGCCCCCCGTTTTTGTGTGGAATCAACCCTATTGTTGAAATAGAAGGACAGGGGCTGGCCAGATAGCTCAGTGGATTAAATGACCTGTTTAGGCAGGTGCAGCAACCAGGGTTTGGTCCCAGCGTGCTGTTCCTGGCCTGCCTCGGGGCGCACGGAGACAGCAAAGGAGACAGCGCATGCCTGTAATCACAGCACTTGGGAGACTGAAAGCAGGAGGGTCAGCACAAATCCGATCTGTGTAGTGAGACATTGTAGACCCTGTACTAAATACATACAAAGTAATAAAATAAAATAAAAGGACAGACCACATCCCTGTGTTGGGCAGCTCCCTGAGCATTTCCCAGCTGACTAGAGATAAGTGGTAGATTTCTAATGACCTCTGCTGACCTCCACAGCATTTGGCCTGGGAGCTTTCCTGAGAATAAAATGAAGATTAAATAACTCACTGGAGGGTGGGGTAAGGCTTTCCTCAAGCCATGGGCGATGGTTGCCAGGAAGCTACTGCCAAGCCAGTGCTGTCCCTCAGCATCCTTGATTTCAAATCATGGCATGGTGTTTTCTAGAAGATGTGAAGAAGTGTAAAAAAATGACTGTCGCAGCCTGCCGATGGAGTTCTGGTAGCATGATGGGATGGAGCTGGGCTAATCCAAAAATATTGTCTAACTCTTGTCAGAACTGATAGAGGAAGAGAGTTCCCTCTTTCCTTATAAATACACATTGCCCTACTGAAAAGCAAATCACCAGTATACCAGACAATGGACTCATGAAGAAAATCATACAGTGAAACTATGTTCAACACATTTTCCTTTAAAAAAATAGTTCCAAGTCCCCTTTGCTCTTGATAGTACCAGAACATTTACAGCCTGAATTGTCTGCAGCCACTTCTGTTTCCACACACACACACACACACACACACACACACTCTGCATTCTAAGTGCTGCTGTCAACCAGTGTTTTCTATGGACACACTGCAAATACTTACCTATTGTTTTCTATGTCTTGTATTCCTGGAATGTTCTTCTCTCCCTTTCCTTTGTTCCAGTGGGATAAATCTCATGCCTGCCCTGTGTGTGTGTGTGTGTGTGTGTGTGACGGAAAATTTAACCCAAGAAGGCCTGGACTTTGTCTCTGGCTCCTGGAGATGATCTCTGAGACCCCGGCTCCTCCTGAAGCCCGGTAGGAGCACCTTCGTTTGCTGAGGGCCAGGCTGAGCAGTCAGCATGCTGATACCTCACAGTCTGAGTCATGGTATAGAACAAGCATTCCAGAGGTAAATGCCTCTGGGGAGGGACCAGAAAAACCACAGTACATCCTAAGGTGGTGGTTTTAAATCATGCCGCATTAATTGACTTGGAAACTGACACCAACCACCCAGACAATCAATTACTTATGGCCATGTGATGTGGCCCAGTCAAAGCTCCTCCAGGGCTGCATGCTTGGCAGTCTTCTGTGACACACACACACACACACACACACACACACACACACACACACACTGTCCTACCTCAGTGCCAGGAAGGTGAGGCTGTCCAGGACTCATGGGTTGGGGGAGAGCAGAGCCCTGTGTTCCATACTCCCAGATACTGCCCTGTGTGCTTCCTCCCTGGCTGACTTTGATCTGGGTCCTTTTCTTACAGTTAGCTGCCGCATGGGGATAACATGGGGCCCCACAAATCTTGTAGAGCACTAGCAAACCTATGGGCGTGCGTGCTTGTGGTGTTAGCCATGAGCAGTCTCTTGGGGCTCTGCTCCCTCTCACTCCACCTATGCTACCTTTCAGGGGAAACTTCTTCCAGCACCTGGCATTCTCAAGGCCCCATACTTTTTATGTTACCCAGATACACTTACCACATTATATCAGGGTTCAGGCTTATCCTTGATTGTTTACTACTATAACTCTAGCACATTTCCACAATTTGGTGCCTTAAAGCAGCACACATCTATTATTTTACAGTTCTGGAGGTTGAAAATCCAAACTGGATCTCACTGTGCTAAGATCAGTGTTGGCAGAACCTTGTTTCTTCCAGAAGATCCAAAGAGAACTGAGCTTTGCGTGGAGAGGTCCACCTACGTGCCTGTCTGCAGCCTCTGCCTCCACCTCCAAAGCCAGCCGGCATTGCCACATCTCTCTTACTCTGCTGACCATACTCTCCTAGAGATATTTATCTCCTAGGGATAGTTAATCTGGGTGAGCTAGATAACCCTGGACAATTTTCTCATCTCAAAAGTCTTAACTTGATCACATCTATAAAGTCTCAAGTAAGCCGGGCGTGGTGGTGCAGACCTGTAATCCCAGCACTCGGGAGGCTGAGGCAGGAGGATTGTTGTAAATTCAAGACCAGCTTGAGCTACAAAGTGAGCTTAAGGCCAGCCTGAACTGCATAATGAGATCCTGTCTCAAAAAGACAAAAAAAAAAAAAAAAGTGTCAACTGTCTTAAAAAAAAAAAGAGGAAAGTTGACTTAGAAATATCCTCATAAATAAGGAGCATTTTAGGGTGCCATTTTAACTATAGTTCACTGGCAGAGTTCATCCTTGGCATGCATGAGGACCTGGGTTTGGCCCCAGCAGTGCAGAATAAAGATAAGCATTTAGAAGAGAAGCATGAAGAAGGTAAGAAAATTCTGGCCAGTGTTCCAACCGGAAACCAGAACAACCTCAAGAATGTGTCTATGGTGTTGGTATTTAACCCAGGGCCTTGTACATTCCAAGAAAGCACCTTACTACTGAGCTACATGCTCAGGCTTTTAAAAATAATTTTTAAGAGAATAAAAAATAGTAAAAACAAAAACTAGAAATGATACAGAATTTATCTCAGCAAAATGATAGGAATTCAGCAATGGTTGCTATATTGCATATTGTCTTCAAATTAGTTGCTTATATTACCAGTACAAGCATGCAAATAAAATGTTTTAAAGATAGGGCCTCACTAGGTTGCATGGGTTGACCTTATACTCCTTAGCTTCTTGCCTCATCCTCCAAAGGATGCTTGGCAGTCACGGGCACGTGCCACCATACTCAGCTGACACTCCAGCATTGGACGCAGAGATTTAGATAGTTGCAAAATTATTAGAAGGCTATATGTGCTTTGCCACTAGCTTTCCTGTCCACTGCAGTAGCCACAGCATAGAGTTAAGAAGAGGCTGCCATGCCCCAGTCCCTCCTTAGCACTGAGATGTTAATGGGTGAGGCATTGTAAAGACTTCTCTAAGCAGCCCATGTTTCTGTCAAGTCTAAAGAAGATAAGAACTCCCACTCTCCAAGCCTAATGTTATCCATCTTTTTTTTTTTTTTTTTTGCCATTAAAACTGAAAACATTTTCTTCATTAAAAAATGTGTTTAGGACACATAAAGCAAGGCAACCTTCATTTCCTTTTCTCGTCTTCCAGAATGGGGTCTGAGGGCACCTCCTCCATGGTGGCGCTTTGCTCTCTGAGCCAGTGTTGTGTTACCCTCCTCCGCCAGGCTGCCGATGCCTAATGTAATGCATCTTATTGCATGACATGCAAGTTGTACATAGACCCCAGAGCAAGAGAAGACATGGAAATATCTTCCAGGCTTCCTTCAGGAGAAAGCATGTAAGGAGATGAGAATGAATGTTGACTGCAAAGCCAAGTCAAATAAAGCTGAAATCCAGTTCAATGACTTTGCAAAGAAACAGAGCACCTTGAGGTACAGAACCCAGTTGATCTCTAAGGGTAAGCCAATAAGTGAATTGAGTGAGAAGGAAGTGGATTGAGGAGTCCAACAATTTTGAATTAAAATACCTAACTCAGCCTTCCACTTACAGAGCTCACCATTCTCCCAGGTTCCTTTCCACAGCACCAATTGAAGCTAACACAGATGCTTACAGTGTTGCCAGTATACTGAAAGCAGTGAGCTGGGTGGTCAGCACCAGGACTAGAACCATCCACAGCCTTACCTAAGTGGTGGGAGGGAGTGTGAGTTGATGCCAAGGGACGGCTCCTGCCCACATTGGGGTTTCCATCTATATCGACAGTCAAGGAACATGACGAGCAACGCACTGCTGGAGAAGAAACCTTCTTGTGCCCCTTTGCCAGACTCTATTCAAGAGTCCTTGATTTATCATTGTCCTTATAATATCCTTATAGAGAGTTAGCTTCAACAGTATTGAAAGGAGAAAGAAAGTGGGCCACTCCCTAGAAAAAAAAAAGATGGTAAGAGTTTGGTTTACAGTAGCTCATTCTGAACTGCAATTGCAAAGCCAACTCTGCTCTTCCTTACAACTGGTTCTGATCTGATAGGAGGCTTACTCACTTTTGGATGTCTTGTGAATGCATCTGTCTCCTTACAGCTGGATTATTTCCAGGCTGGAGTTCTAGTCTAAGAGACAGAGTGATTTAGCAGTACTATGTTATCTTTCAGAAAGCTCAGCATGGCAGAGCAGAGTGATAACAGATGGACTTCAATCCAAGCTGTGCTTCTTTGGAGCTGAGTCTTAGTTTCCTTTATGTTGCAGGGGAAATGTGCTAACTACTTTGCAAGATTGTTGTGAAAATTAAATGAAATTACTACGTGATGATAGCTGCCATTTGTTGACATGGCAGTATCAGATGCTTTGCTGAATGCCTTCCATAATTTACTGACTTTGATTCCCAGAGTAACTTTGTGCTCAAAAAGATTAATTTTAAATGTGTTGCAGATGCAGGATTTGAACCCAAATAATGGAAGTCTGACATGTAGGAAATACACAGTAGATGGCAGATGATATACTTTTAGTTGCCCCGTCCCCCTCATATGATAGACCCTGACCTGATTTAACCAGTGCCCAGCCAAGGGGAAAAGACCTAGGACTAAAACCTGGAGTTCTGACCCCAAGTCTTATGCTTTTGACTTTGCCTTACTCTGCGTTGTAGTATCAAATCCCTTCCTGTAACTAGAAGCTGGACACAACAGGTATGTGGAGAATGACCACAAATACATGACAACAACGCTCTCTGCTGGCTTTGAGGAGAAGTGAGTGGAGACGGCTGACCATCCTGCACCCGTGGTTCACTTCCTCAGCAGTGGTTCACTCTCCTCCTTTTGGAAAAATGGGCACCTCTGTGTCCTTGAGTCTTTTAGCTACATTTTACTATCAAGCTGTCCTGTGGTTTCTGAAAAATCCTAGGAATGTTCCCTGAGAGGACAGACCCAGTCCCTGGCTCTGTACCCTCCCGGAGGCAACTTCCTTGGTGAGCACTGTGATGGATGGCATGGGTTTGGCAGGTGATGGTAAAAGACAATGTAAAGAGCACTGTCTTACAAAGAGGATCTCTTCTTGTTGGAAGTCTCGATTGTCTCTATGTCTTTGAGATCATGTGGGAGAACCTATAGGAACATACATCCAGCCTTGGGTCCGACTCCAGCTGATGCTGCATATTTGTACCACCAAGCTCGTGATGGAGCTGACTGCCATTGGATATAGCTTACAGATGTGTCTGCTGTGTGTTGGCAATGGCTCCACCTTAAATCTAAGGACCTGAAGCCCAACTTCAGAGAGGAAACTCTTAGCAATAAGTAGATGCTAAATTAATTATACTTTCAAAAAGAGCTAGGGCCAGAGAGATAGCTTGGTAGTCGAAGCACCTGCCTGGAAAATGCCAAAACCTGGTTTCAATCCCCAGTACCTCATGTTGTGTCAGCCTTGTGCCTAGCCAGCCACCAAAAATGGGCATGGTGATATACTCCTGTAATCCCAGCACTGGGGAGGCTGAGACAGGAGGATCACTATGAGTTTGAGCTATGTAGTGAGCCCCTGTACCAAATAAATAAAGATTAAAAAAAGAAAGAACACTTCCGCTATTTCATAACTCCTCTACTTCTCTCTCACAGTGCAGAGATTACATAGGACTGGAGAAAAGTTTAAAAGTATTTGTTGTAGGAAAGAAAACAGAATCTCTTAGCACCTAAACCCAGAAGTCAGTCAAATAGCCTTGTGGCTGGAGACCACTAAACATTGAGAGCAAACACTGGTGTTTCTAAATGACAAACATATGGAGAGCAAAGCCGTTACTCTCACTACAAATTTCAGGAGAGAGTGCCTGTAATGCGCCTTGTATAGTCCTGGCACAAGGGAAATTATTTTTTTTGGCGGAACCGGGATTGAACTCAGGCTTTTAGGAAATGATTATTAAAGAAACTACTGGGACAGAGCACAGCCACTCCATTCCCAAGAGTCCCACAGACTCTCTGGTCTCCTGCTTCCCTTGCGCCATGGGGACCCAGGCAGGCTTTTGGAACATTTGCCTCGCATTTGTTTCTAACACCAACCATCACCTCATACGCTGCAGCCCAACAGCCTCTACTGGCATGAGCAGCAAACGTGCTACCCTAAGTGCCACCCACACCCTCCTGCAGTTAGCAAAAGAACTGACTTCTCGGCTCCTTATTTGGCTTTTGTTTTTCTTTTCTTTTTCCATATGTATTTAGCACAGGGTCTACAGGGTCTCACTGCATAGATCACACTTGAAATGAGCCTCCTGCTTTCGGCCTCCCAAGTGCTGGTATTACAGGTGTGCATCACCACGCCCAGTTTCAGTTGCGACTCGGAATGCCCCAAGCAGGGAGAGGGCAGCACTGGTGTGGCATGCCGGGATCAAATCCAGCCTCCGAGCTCTGCCTAAGCAGGTGCGTTAGTTCACTGAGCTATGTGGCCGGCCCGCTGGTTCTTATTTTCAACTTAGAGAAAATTCATCAAAATTTTTCCTTGATGGCTCACCTCCTACAGAAAAGAGAAGATGGGCGTGGGAGGCTGGACACCTGTGACAGGATCCAGTAATACTGACTGCAGTGCTTCTCTGTCTTACTTAGGCGGCCTTTTCACCAGCAGGCCCCAGGCAGAGTCTTTGTGATCTATGCAATTTGACTAAAGTTCCTGTTTCATGTCTGGGATGACTGTGTTTATATAATCACTTCATTTAAAAGAGGTCAGTGGGTTAAGATCACAGAATAAGACTGTTTTGGCCTCAAGATCCATATCAGCCCCCTACTTGCTAGGTGGTCATAGGTAATTTGTTAGTTGAGTTCTTCAGTCCTAACATAGGGAGATTGATAACAAAATCTCTCCTGTAGCTTCTGCAAGGGCTCCAGGTAATAATGTACAGAAATTGCTGGCCCTGGTGCCTGGCAGAGAGTAGCATCCCATTCCCTTATTGTGCTTAACCCAACCAAGTGCTTACTGAGTGCCAGGCAATGACGCATGCTCTGGGGACTCAGCAGGGAAAAAATAGACTTGTGTTCCCAGAGAGCCTACCATCTACCTGGGGGAGATGAAGGATAAAATGGAAAGCCCAGGCTGTATGTAGGGCTAAGCTCATGAAGACAAATAGAGTCAAGGACAGAGTGTTCACAGTGCTAGTTGAGGCAAAACAAAAGGCTTTTCTGAGAAAATAGCACTTAGGCAGCATCCTGAGTAAACACTGATGCATGACAGTCTCTGAGCAGGTGAGTGCTGGACAGGGAGCTGTAGTACGGGTGGCCCATCTGGAGTGAGGAGCAAGACACAGAAGGCAGAAGTGGCAGGGAGCCACCCAGTAAGCTAGGGGAGGAGCGGCCAGTACATGCTGAAGAAGCACAGGCCAAAGAGCGGCAGGAAGCCACACATCTCTGCTCCTTTGTGGCCTCCTTTCTTGGCATCTGATGTAGTCATAGGCATATGTACACCCAGGACATGTTTTGAAAATCATTCCATTTGATGACCATCCTTTGGCCTCTCCTCCATGCTAAGGGAGACTGAAGACTCAAGAGAATTGATGCTTGCAGTAGCCAGTTTAGAGAAGATATTGAAAGAAAGTCTGAGGGTGTGGTGGCACATGCCTGTACCTCTAAACCCAGCACCCAAGAGGCTGTGGCAGGAAATTTACTGCAGGATCGAGGATAGCCTCAGCTACATCAAGACCCTGCCTCAAAGAAACAAAAACAAAGCAAAATGAAAACAAAGTCCATCCCGGAGCCCACTCACCCATTCTACTTCTCTATTCAGTGTAGTTAATATTATTGGTATTATTAATTGCTTCCTATCAATAGTCTGATTTTACTACCTAGGAAAGTTTTTCATTTGAAAAACCCTGGTTAGCCTGAAAATGAACTCCCACTGTGTGCTTATCCAACAAATGAAGGTCACATTCACCTTTTAAAGGTGGGAGAACTAAATTTATTGATTGCCTACATCCTTCAGGAAACAGAGGAAAGTGCTTTATTTTTGAACTTGAGAAATACCACGAAGCAAAAAATCTTCCTGAAAACATCAACCTGTCTATCAAGAATGTGTTCGATGACATATAACAGATAAACTACAAAACCATCTTTCTGATCAGAAGCAGATTCTTTTTTGGGGGCGAAGCCAAGCTGTTTTTGGATTCACTAAACTTTGGTGAAAAATTGTTACTCTATAATCAAGAACTAATATAAAGCCCATAGATTAAGTATTTTATTTTAGCCTTCTTCAATATTCTGGTTCAAAATTACTTTAGGACTATAAATCTTACTAAGACACTGCATTTACTTTTGGTAGGTTTGCAAGATGACTCAAACAGCATAAGTTCAAAGACTTAACATCCAGGTTCTCTTACCACAGAAACTGAAAGACAAGTAAGTAGTAAAAGCATCTAGAACTGATACAATGAGATGAATGATTTGACATC
The DNA here is from genome assembly GCA_004027165.1 of Ctenomys sociabilis. Classification (NCBI taxonomy): domain Eukaryota; kingdom Metazoa; phylum Chordata; class Mammalia; order Rodentia; family Ctenomyidae; genus Ctenomys; species Ctenomys sociabilis. The sequence continues at coordinate 210,698 of PVKA01000286.1, read as the reverse complement.
TTTCAATTATTATTCTCTGTTCTGAAACATAGTCAAAGACTGCATCCCAGCTTGCGTACGCTGGCAGTTACACTCTGTGTCTGACACGTGGTTTTCCAAAGGAGGTGAATGACAGCCTGTAGTCCAGCCACCAGGATCTTGCCTTTAGCTTGGAGTTGTCACTCTAGCCATTTCCATAATATTTATGCTACTATTTTTCAGGTCTGGAAAAAGTTTTTGAATCCTTGTAGATTTTCCTTTCAGTTTAGATGAAAATTTTGGTATTGGCAATTGCTCTTATAAAAACTCAGACTAGTCAAATGATAAATCATGAATTGGGTCTATAATATGGATCTGAAACAAAACAAAGACTAAGAAATCATCCCTACCATTACCCAAAAGATTCTACCATGTACAAAGGAGTTATAAATATTGTTTAAGATTGCACAGCTAAATAATTACATAGGCCTGTAGAGAATGGTTTACTCCAGAGCAGGCATTTGCCTACTGATAAACAGCTGGAGATAAACCAAAAAATATTCCTGAAACACAGAAAGGGCAGTAAAGCAAATAGCTCTATTTAGGGAAGGAAGAAAGCCTTAGATAAACATATAAATAAGCCCAAAATAAGAAGCACTGACATAATCATGAGCACTTTTCGCATAAAGAGAAGTAGATTTCTACAAATTATACTCATTTAGCTAAATGTGAGTGCCGTATTGCTAAGGCTTAGCTGAATAGTCAGGAAATAAATGAGGCTAGGCTTAAATCAGATATGCTGGCTAGTATGTCCTTAAAACTTACTTTTAGAGTCATAAAATTTGTTTGGAAAACCAATGCTCACAATAAATACTTGCTTATCTCTAGTTTCAGCTCTTGTCTCTGTGTGTGTGTGTATATATATATATATATATATATATATATATATATATATATAGCATCAGTACTATGGATTTCTTCCTTAGGGGACCCCCATCACCTTCCTGGAGCATTAGCTATCCATGTGTGTTCTTTCTAGGTTTGCTTGAACATGGACATCTTGAGAGCAAGTTAATTCCTTTAAAAAAATCCTCAACTATTTTAGTTACTAGACATGGTAGATATTTGAGTTGTACAAAAGATGGCATAAGGAAGTGGGCATGAACAAACTATGTGGAGCCTTGGGGCCAGAAGTTCTCATTGGGGGGTGGCCTCATTGGACCTTCACATCCTCCCAAAGAACCATCACTTGTCACATAAGCCCAAGAGTCCTCTCCTTGGTGGAATTTTCATTCTGTGAATCTTGTGAATCCTATTTCATTCTACAAGAATTTATAAATCCATAAGCATTTTCATTATAAAGCATTAAAGGGTATATCTGAAAAATATAAGGGACTGAAATTGAGAAGTGAACATGTGAATCAGCCAACAATTTTGGAAATAGTTGAAAAATGCAGACCAGCTCCTAGGAGAAGAGATCTTATCAAACAAATATTTTAAAAACTATTTTAGAGAAAAAGAAAAACAGAAAGTTTCCATGTTATTCCACAAAACTAGAAAAGACTTGATACCAAGATGGAGAATAATGTTAAATAAGTGATCACAATAAAACTAAAATCAAAGAAAGAGCCCCTACAACTTTCATCTTGCCACCTTCCTGAGCATGTGGCTTACCATTCCAGAGCAGAGGGATGTGAAATGCATCAGCTGAAAAAACTTGCTTTAGGATGCTTAGAATGCCTGGTTACTCACAAAGACAGCAGCTTTTAAAAATACTTGCAAATATAATTTTTTTAAAGTAAAAATTAACAAGATTTCCCAAAAGTTCTTCTAAGACTGTGGATTATTGTGTGATAAATAAAACAGCAGTGCAATGAGATTTATGCAAATTATAGCTCATCAAATGATCTGCGATCTGGGTCATTGTCATTGGATTTGTGCATATTCATCAAATTAGGAGATGATTCCTTAGGATTCTTACGCACTGCTGTTTTTGGAGTTCCCTGTGATTTTCTGGTACCATCATCTAGAAGAGCTCTGAAGCGCAGGGTTCAGTCAGCACTGATGAAATGTACACTATCTTGGGCCCAAAGTCACATACTGAAGCACTGGTTCAGTCCAGCTTTGATCACATCTTAAGACTTCTTCTTTCCTCAACAAAAATGCAAACATTTTCAAATATGATCACACATTCTGAGCACTGCTGAAGTGAAATGCACATGAAAGTTGTACAGTCACAGGCAATTTGAAACCTGTCTCCAAAGGTTGTCAGATATGCTTATATGCAGTTGGGCTACTGTAATACAGAATCACCACAATCTGTTTACAGGACAGAATCTTTGAGGCAACCTTGCTTTTTTAAACACAGGAACTTCAGTTAGTGACACATTTTTAAAAATGTGTGTGTGTGTGTATTTTTTTTTTTTTTTAGAACCGGGGATTGAACTTGGGCCCTTGTGCTTGCCAGGGAAACATTTATTACACTGAGCCATCTCCCCAGCCTCATATATATATATATATATATATATATATATATATATATATATATATATATAAAATATTTTTTTAAATGTTTTTTGGTACTGGAGATTGAACCCCTAGTCTTTTCTCCAAGCTCTTTCCCCAACCCTCTTTTTATTTTTTGTTGTTGAACCAGGGTCTCTCTAAATTAGTTGGGCTGGCTCAGCCTCCTAGAGTTCTGAGATTACAGATTACCACACCTAGCTCAGTGATGAAACCACTGAGACCATTTGCGCAGTGCTTTAATTCTAATCCATTAAGCTCAAGCAGGGCGAGCTGGAATAGCCCTGGGCACGTCAGCCAGTAGCATCTACAGTGGAGAGGCTCATTTCTATAGGGGAGCTGACCCTAGGGCAGGGCAGCAGGCAGCTGCTGAATGGGTGAACGGAAGCTCTGCTTTGGCTACATTTATTTAGATCCAAGGCTAACACCCAACCTGGGCCAGATTCTTAGTTTAGGGGAACTGAATTTGAAACTTGATGATAGTCAGTGCCTTGCTTTCAAAGGACCTATAAGGACATTGGATAAACCATTTTCTCCCACAGACATAGTGGAATAAATGGAGCTTCTCAGAAAGAGAGCCAGGTGTGTCAAGGGATAGGAGACAGGTCACCTAGCAAGGGTATAAGGAGGGAAGTGGGGATTGAGGTGACTTAATTTGTTTTTGTTTTGCTGTTTCTATTTCTAGGTCTTCTAGATGGCTGATGTTACTTCTTACCCTTAATTCTGTGAGAGCCTTGAATTCTTTCAGTATAATTTCAGTTTTTCCCTTAGTCTAGATTGAATGGATTTTTGTTATTTCTAACCAAAGAATCCCTGAGCAGGGCAAGCACATAGGCAGAGAACAACAAAGAAAAGCTAACAGGTCGTTTGCTGCTATTGTCCTTTCCTTTGGTGCAGGCTTGCTTGGGTCTTGCTCTCATTCTTCTTAGACGGGCTACCTGGTAGTCTGGCAAGTACTATCTTCTTGTTGTTTGCTTGCTTGCTTTTTACATGTGTGTTCTGGGTTGAGGAAATCAGGCAACCCTTTCATTTACTTATCAAGTCAGTAAATATTTAGTGAGTGCTTTACTTACAGTTATGCTTGCTGAGAGACACCAGAGATGTCTAACCCACTAAAATGTCTTTTATAGAGACTCAGTGTCAATAGCTTAAATATCATCTTTAACCAGATCTCTGACTCAAAAACAAAAGGAGGAGGCTGAGACAGGAGGATCACTACAAGTCCGAGCTGCATAGGGAGACCCTGTACCAAATAATAAATAAATAAATAAAAAATTTAAAGCAAATTTTATTATAATCACATGATTAAAAAAATATTTTCCTAGAGGCCAGGAAGATAGCTCAGTAGAATATGCACTTGCCTAGTAGAGTGCAAAGGCCTGGGTTCAATCCCAGTTCCACAAAAAAAAAAAAAAAAATTGCTTTACCATTGTATGGCAAATGCTATAATGAAAAGCCTTAAGAAAGTTTAATATCTAAATACAAAATAGCACTGGGAGATAGCTCAGCAGCCTAAGTGCCTGCCTGGCAAGTGCAAGTACCCAAGGTTGATCCCCCTGGGTGAGCCATGCTGGCCCTGGGCATGGTGGTACACACTGTACTGCAAACACTGGAGAGGCTGAGACAGGAAGAGCATTATGAGTCTGAGACCTTGTACCAAATAAATAAATAAATAAGACTTTAAAAAATAAAAATAAATACAAGATAGTTTTCTTTTTCAAAAAATATACTTCTGGTGGTGTGAATATAGTATTCACACTATTATATGGAATATTTTGATATTTAGAGACCCAACTTAAAATTTTAAGGGAACAAAGCTCCCTCGTCCTGGCAGTGTGCATGTTTTTTCCTTGTGGGTTTACTGTGTATTGCTTTTGTGTTTTTGGCACGAAAAGCAAAACATGGACTTTCTATACAATTTATGCCTTTTAGCTCAGACCAGAGAGTGTTAGAATTTGATGTAGAGACTCTGGTCCAGGCAGATTTGCTGCATGCATTTTTGTTTGGATTACACATTTCAGCTAAGTGCCTGAGACAGGCCAAGGCAAGGGTGTGAGGTGGAAGGGGAGAAGGAGGAAGGACGGGACGAAGGAGAAGCTGCCACAGAGGAAATTAAGCCAAAGAAAGGATCAACTCTGCAGACAGGTGTTTGCTCCGAGCTCCTCCGTGCTGGGTGGCTCCGAAGTGGAGAGAGGTAGACGTAATGTCGCAAGCTCTGTCTCCCCCTGGCGACCGCTTGCCTGCCTGTGGACTCCAGACTGCTGCCCACTTTTGTGACAAGCTGACACCTCCATGGAAATTTCTAAAAAGGGCATTTATCAGTGGGGTTGTTAGACAGTTAGATGTTAGCAGGCCTGAGGGACAAGGAAGATAACATGCTTTGCCAGATATATTATTTAAAGAAACGAAGAGTTCTATGTGTAATACATTTATAATCACATGTTAGGTCTCAGGCCTAAGGCAATCCCACAGAACATCAATGAGACAGGATCTCACTATGTAGTCCAGACTGGCCTCAAACTTGAAGCTATCCTCCTGTTTCAGCCTCCCAGATGCTGGGATTATAGGCATGTACCCTCACACTTGGATACAATGACATTTTAAGGTCAGATGTTGCACACATTCCTTTGAGTGTCTGGCCCCAGGACATCTGTTTCCACAACAGGACACATGGCAGTCCTGGTGTCATGGCCCACCCACAGTGTAATAGGAGCCCCCTCTCGGTCTAGGCTGAGAGCTGATTTAGATTTCCTTGCAATTACTGTCCCTGGGGGAGTACTGGCTGCATAGAAGCAATGAGGGAGTCATGTTGGAGGTATCGGCATTCCGAAGCAACTCCTAAGTAAAAGTGTTGGGCGCATCACTATCACCATAGCTCCCTATACCATGAGTAGCTCTCGTGCACATGAAAATGTCCCTACACTCCCACTTGTGCAGCATCTGCGCCCAGATGCATTCTCGCCAGAAGAGATCTCACCTTACCCACTTCACATTTGGTGTAGCCTGCGCTTCTGCACAGCCTGTGTGCTTTGATTGAATTCTTTCCTGGTGTGTGTTTGGGGGTTAAAGATGGGCGACTAAGGACGTGAGGGTCAGCTTTGTACTGCAGCAAAGCTTTGGACCTAGCTTCCTGGTTACAGGGTCAGTGGTGTTTGACCCTTCTCCCTACCAGGAATTATCTGAGTCTTTTCAGGACATTGCCCTGCAGTACACACCAGGAACGGTGTGTGCCCGTGAGCTTCCCTGTGGGCTTCCTAAGCTCTCCTGCTTAGGAAGCACCTAATGTGACCCCAAGGAGCTCTGCAGAGGCGCCCTGTCTGCCGAGCAGGAGGACAGGGCACACAGCCCGGAGCTGGTGAGGAATGAATACCTTCCTGCACTGGGACTCTTCACCGGCATCTGGCCGGAGGCAGTGGGCACTCCATTTGGTCTGTGTCCTGTTGGGGTTGCATCACTGTCGGCAGCTCCAAAGCGGGGATCCAGGATGACCCTTGGCCTCGGGGTGTGCAGCTTTTCCAGCAAGGCAGAGGCACTGGTAAAAAAGGCACTGAGTGAGAAAGGTGGGGAGTCAGTTTTCATGTGGGTATTTAAGGGTCATGTTTAGAATTCAGAGCCTGCAAAGTATAAAATAGAAGAAAAACATTTTTAAAAACTCAGGTTCTGACCACCAGAAGAATTTTGAGGTTTCCATCTCAGGGAGGTTCTAGAGTCTGACTCTGGATCAAATCCCAATTCCCTCATTTTTTTAGCTGTTTGGCTCTGAAAAAATTATTTGGCTTTTCTGAGCCTTACACTTCTTATTTGCAAAATGGAAATGAGTTGCTGCCCACGGCCACAATGCCCTTGTGATGATTCGGCGAGACTACATGCCAAGCGTCTCGCAAGCTCTTGGTCAGAAGAAACCTTCCATGTCTATTAGGTATTCTCAGCTCCAGCCCAAGTGGAACTCCTCACTCAGAGTAAAACAAGGAGCACTAAGTGTTAAGTTTTTTAGAAGTGCAGCACTTTCTGAAGCAAAGGGTTTAGCAGGAAGAAGTCTGCCTCTTTAAAAAAAATAAAAGTGGTTAAAAAAGAAGTGTTTTTCAGAATTGGCTGAGAAGTGGAATTGCCTGAGGGACTTTTTAAAATGTCAGATCCGGGGCTCCACCCTCCAGGATTCTGATGTAATCATTCAGGGTGGGACCTGGCATTGAAATTTATAATAGCTTTCCAGATGATAGGATATATAGCTAAGGCTGGGGACCACCTCCCCCAGAGTACCTTTCACACTCTTGCAGGATATTAGATTGCTTTTTTCTTGCAATGTTATGAAAGATCTGCTAAAGTATAGAAGATAAAAAGCAATTTAAAAACAGAGGATACTTGCAATCTGAGCAATTTAACTTTAAAAAAAATTAAAAAAAATTTTTTTGATATGGGGTCTTGCTACATGGTTTGCAAATGTAGTGATTCTCCTGTGCTTGAATTACAGATGTGCACTACCATGCCCTGGTCCATGACCAGCATTGCTTGAAGTACTGGGAATGGGGATTGAACTTGGGGCCTTGCACTTGCCAGGCAGGCACTTATGCCACTGAGCTATTAGAGTTTTAAAAGGGGCAGGAAAACAACAGATAAAGATTTAAGTTGCACCATATAATTTTTGTTTGTTTAAGACAGGATCTCATGACCTCCAGCTAGCCTTGAACTACCTATTTAGCCTAAACTGGCATTGATCTCACAATGATTCCCTGAACTTCTCCTACCTCAGCCTTTTGGGTGCTGGAATTATAGGCAGGTGCTGCCGTGTTACACTCAGTGTATCTCCATGTGTTCTGGGTTCGAAGATCCAGGCCATAGCTCAGGTGCCATAACTCATCCCACTTGGCTCTTGATGTTGTGGGAAGGAGACAGTGAGAAGATGGAAAAAATAAAGATATGAGACAAAAGCTGAGGCCAGGTAGAGCCTCTCGGGATGTCAGGAAAGGAAGTGCCCAAGCACTGTAGAACCATTTATTTATACATTTGACAAAGTCAATGTCATTGACACAGCTTTGCCTAGCAAGCAGTTGCTGGGATTGTCGGGGAGCTTGGTGTTCTCTGCACTGAAGCAGCTTGACGACCTGGCTTGCCGCAGGCACTGTTGCTCTCAGACTGGTCTTGCCTTGGCCCTCACATACATGACCGATTTCCAGCTTGAGCAGCTCCCTACACTCAGGTATATAGAACCTGCGTTGTTACGAGCACCAGCATGCACGCAAACCCTGCCAACTGTCAACACGGAGAATTGGAGGAACCCTCAGGGAAGGAATGGGATGTATGTTCTTCTTCCTTTTCTGTCATGGGACCCAAGAGGGAGGCACCAGTGTTCGATTAGCCATAGCCCTCTGCAGGCATGGAAGCCAAGGACTTCTCATGTTTGAGACAGGGCCTCATTTTATATTTCAAGCTGACCTTGAACTCACTGTGTAGCACAGGCTGGCCTTGAACTCATGGCAGTCTTTCTGCCTCAGCCTCTTCTGTGATGGGACCATAAAGGGTGCCACTATGCCTGGATAAGTTCTTCTTTTTTAACTGAGGATAAGTAGGTACATGGAAAAAAGACACCAGGAAGAGAGAGAGGTGGGACATGCCTCATTCTGAGGACAAGAAATAGAGGGATTTCCGGGACGACCATACAGCCTAAATTGTCTTCTTTTCATCTAGAGATAGATTATCTGGGGCTGAATCCCACCCTTACCACTTTCTACCTGGCCAGGTATGTTATTTACCCCCTCAATACCTCAGTTTCCCTGTCTGCAAAATGGTCATGATAGCACACAGCTCATAGAGTCCTTAAATTTTTTTGTGTTAATCAATAGTCTTTTTTTTTTTTTGAAACAGGGTCTAGTTATACATTCTAGGCTGGCCTTGAACTCACTGGATAGCCCAGGTTGATTTTCTACTCCTGGCAGTCTTCCTGCTGTGGCCTCCTCAGTGCTGGGATTACAGGTGTGCATCATCATACCCAACTCAATCAATGTTTTATGAAATGCAATGGAATTAAATATAATCAATGGCAAGTGCTCTGATTAAGTGCCTAGCACATAGTGGACTACATGCATTATTAATATTATTGTTGATCTAGTACTGAAGAACCACATTTAGGCCTTCAAAAATGAAAGTTTTTTTTAAAACAAAAGTGACTCAAATGAGAGGGGCTGTACAATATTAAGAGAGAGATCTTTGGCTTAGGAGTGTTCTTATACTCATGGAATGAAGGTGTTCTTTTAACTTCAGCAAGGTTAAAGTTGGAAGGAAGTGATGGCTGAGATCAAAGCTGTGGAAAGAACACCCGCACCAGGCCCAAGCCCGTGTTGCTCTCAAAGTGACAGTGCTGCGGGAGAAAACGTCTGGGAGGTGAGGCGCTGTGTATGTTAGGGATTCCCAGCTCAGAAGGGTAGTTGGTACTTGTTAGGGTGTTGATCAATTCTGGATTCACTTAAATCATGATTTTACTTATGATACGTAAGGGTTTATAGACTCCCCAAATAGCTCCAGTCTATGGAATTCTAGGAATGGTAATAAGCAGATTCATAAAGTAAAAAGATATTCATGGGGTTCCATTGACGAAGACATCCTTTACTATTTTTTCCATAGATTTATTATTTTTTCCAAAGATTTTTCAGGGCCAGCCAAATAGCTTAGCTGATTAAAGCACCTACAAGCAGGCACAGGAACTGGGGGCTCGGAACCCAGCCTGCCAAGTCGGCCCGCCCCTGGGGCGCGCTGACAGTGACTGAGACTGGGCGTGGTGGTGCGCACCTGTAATCCTAGCTGTTGGGAGGCTGCAAACAGGCGGATCACTATGAGTCTGATCTCAGTGAGACTCTGAACACTCTTTAGACCTTTCCCTAAAAACACAACAATTCAAAGGCTTCAAACTTTTAAAACTTAGTGTCTTACATTCAGCATCCCACAAATTTCACATCTACCAGATTTTTCTCCCTAATTAGAGAAGCTGTTGTTGGAGGAACTGCTAGATGCTTGTGCGGCGCACATGAGGGTGTTATGCTAGAGAGCAGCAAGGCTGATAAGCCAGCGTTTGCAGCAACTGGAAGAATCCGTTGTGAGCATAGGCAAGGTCCCCTTTAACGGTACACTGAGGTTGTTTGAAATGATATGATTTTGATAAAGATCTCTTTTAGCTTCAAAGTCCAATGGAGAACAGTACAGTCATCCAGTACCTGACGCTGAGTATAAAGCAGGCAAAGCTTCATACCACTTCCTAGCTAGGGTTCCCTAGCTACATTTTGGAATGTTGTAGATAGTGCATCTTAAAGGGTGTCCTCTTGGGGGAGCCCTCAGCCTGGCCTGGCTGGAACAGTTCACCCCAGCTACCACAGAGTACAAAACTGGAGCCAAACATCCTCTTACAGGGCCCAAGAGGCAGGTCCCCACATTATTGCTCTTGTGTTTGTCTTTATCATCTTACTTTGTTGCTGAGGACAACTAATTTAATGTAGATTCAAATAAAGAAAATGAGCTGTATGGTTAACACACATTAACTTGTCATAGGAGATAACAAGTGAAATATAAGGCACGCCACCTGTCCATACAAAAGTAATTGCTGAAATAAAACATACACTGAAAGTTAGAACAACACAGGATGTAAGTAGTTGTCAAGTCACCCCAAAATCGAGGTCCTCATGAAGGCTTTTGAAGACAGCCCCTGTTCCAGCCTTAGGAGATAGGGCATGCTGAGTAATGGTCACTATGCAACAGCTATAGATGAGAACCTGCTGCCGCTGAAACAGATAGACACCCTCATGGGATACCTGCTTCCACATGGCTCTGGTCCCATGAGAGAAAGACATGACATAGCATGGCCTGTTGGGTAATCACCGGTGAGTCCCGGATAGCACCAGCATGTTGCTGATGGAATATCTGCCCACTGTCAGCCAGACCATCACACAGACATCTGCAACCTCATGGGTATGTCCTGTTTCTCGAGGCCTGGTGACTTACCACCAGCTTGGCAGTTCTGGTCCACTTATCATCTGATACATTAGTCCAATAGTGGCCAGTACATCTAGGCCATTTCCTCTCCCCACTTAACTACATCAAGAGCATTTCCACCTCCGCTCCTTAGGCCACAGCTGCCAGCCAAAGTCTGCGTAGGCTAAGAGGACACAGAGGTGCACAGACACTGGAAACCAGAGGGCACAGCTCCTCCTGCAGAAGCAGCCACAGCAGGTTCTGAGCACACTCGAAAGTGAACCCAGCACTGGCAGAACATTTTTTGTTTTATCTTTTATTTTTTTATGTATTTGGTACAGGGTCTCACTATGCAGCTTGGACTTGTCTCAGTCCTGCTCCCCAGTGCTGGGATTACAGGTGTGTGCCACCACGACTGGTTTTGGGGCCAGTGCAGCATGTTGTACCAGGGATCAAACTCAAGTCCTTGTACTTACCAGGCAGGTGTTTAGACCGCTGAGCTATCTCCCCAGCCCCAGAACTTTTTTTTTAAAGAATCCAAAATAGTAATTTTTTAAAAAGTATTAGAAATTAATTAGCGTCTTACACGACACAAAATTTCACTAAATAAAGTTATAGGAATTCAACTTTTTTTTGTAAACCAATTTTACATTTTTATATCTGGTAACCTTTTTAATTTTTTTTAAAGACACCAGAGCCTGCTTTGTACAAGAAACTGCCAATTTTGAAAATGCTAACAACTGAACTCCTTAAAAAGCTCAAGTTAAATGAGATGACACACATATATAAAACTCATGCCATGTTCCTTTTATGTGTTTTGAACTGAATCGGAGTTAGGCTGGTAATCCCAGTCTCAAAAACATGTAAACAAAAATACTGAGTATTTCAGTACAAACTCTGAATCACAGACTACAAAGAAGACTGGGTAGTTCTGCTTTGTACCAAACATATGACTTTTGGTGTTTTCTCTATTATTGTTATTAATTTTCCATTCAAAAATGGGTAATGTTTTGAAACTATCAAATGTTTTAAATATATTCTGTCAACATGGTGTCATATATGTTCCTTAAAAAATGTTCTGGCTTTTCCTATATGCAATTCTAGGATGTAATATCTTCAGAAAAAGGTAAATCCTACCTAGGTAAATCCCTCAGGCAAAACAATTTTTAAAACTCAGGAATTCTAACTCACATCATTTAAAAAATTGAATAGAGTGATATTTGGCTAAAGGAGCATTTAATCTCTGAAACGCTTCATTTTTAACAAAACCTTGTGTAGAAAGTAGTTATGTTGACATTCCAAAGATACTGCTGTTCACCTCCCAACTTTCAAAAAAGGATATGCAAGAGGGGTAGAATACTGAATTCTGGGAAGTAGAGTAGTTCCCTTTTGCTTGTAGCCAGGTGCTCAGTTTTGACATTGAAATACAACATACATAAGGCATTCTCAGACTTAGGTTCATTGATCACTGCACTTTTCTCTTTATATTCTGGTCATTTCAGTCCCTACTCATGTACCAGGCATTGGGAACACAGAGGGGACACAGAGGGGACACAGTGCCGTTGTGTAGAGCTTGCAGTTGTATAGAGAAACAGAAACTCAGAAGTGAGAACATAGTGAGGTAACAGTTGGAAAGGACTGCTGCTCACACGTCACTCAGTGTATTCACTTTATTAACATCATCTGCACCAGGCCCTGGAAGTGTGTTAAGAATAGCTGTGGACAGAGAGCGTCTTAGCTCACAGGCCTAGTGGGACACAGAGGAGCCAGTGAGTGCTGGGAAAGGACAGAGACTGGGGAGTTTGTAGACTACAGTGGAGGGGAGGACACGACAGGCAGGCATGAAGGCTCCTGGGCTCCCTATGAGGTTCCTTCCACACAGCCCAGTTCTAGGTGGGACTAAGGAAAACTTCAGAGGAGGTGAAGAGCTTGCTTAGTAGATTGACTGATGACTGCTTCACGATGGGGGAAATGTGCGAGAGAGCATTTATTTATAAATGCTACCAGCCAAGAAAGCTTCTGTTTTCCATGCTTCAACTATTTTTAAATAAGGGAAAGACAGAGAACAGGGCTGGGGGTCTGGTACCGGACTCTGCTGACCCAGCCCCAGGTGCTGACAGCCTAGCTGTGCCCAGCACGAACCAGACTTTGGGGGCCCCTTTCCAGCCAGCCCCCTCCCGTGCTGAGATGAGCTGGTCCAGTGGGCTGCTTCAGGCCCTCTGTCAGCCTCAAAGGAGAAAGTGACAGTCAGAGGTAGCTGGAGTCAGGGACAACATGAGCTGGGGCCCCTGGCTTTGCCTAGGGTTCTGATTCTTAGCAGTGCCAGTCCATCTGTATAGATTAACAGAGGGTACAGGGCAATGTTTGCCTGACTGTGTCAGCTTAAGGGAAGCTTAACTAAACCTGCTCAGCAATTCTCACCTTAGGGTGTACAAGACCTAGCCTAGAGCGGCTTGCAGCCTGGAAGGTACACAGGGGAGATGAAGAAGGATGGACCAGCTTTTGTTTCTTCAGAGGACCTTCAACCTTGGCCTTCACTTAGTAGTAGTCTCCTGGCTTTCAGTGCAGACTCTTCAGCTTCTGGTGAAGCAGAAAATGCCCCCACCTGAGCCAGAATACCTTCATTCTGTTGGTTGCCCAGGTAGCATCCTGTTACTTCTGTTTCTTAGTAATGCCTGGTCTCTATCATGCATATTGTATGAACTAATCAAAGACAGCCAAGTGTTCTGCTTCTGTATACACCCTGCTGGCAAGCTGTACATATGCCCTAGACCACCAGAGGTCAGTGCCTGTCGATGTAAACAAGTCTGCCAAAAACATTTGATGTAAACCAAATCCTGGGGGTCTTTCTCCGTGTTTGTTTGTCCTAGCACTGGTGCCGATCCTTCTTTAGCCTTTCAGCATAGACCCTCAGCCTTCCAGCGCAGACTCGTCAGGCTTCTGATGCGGACTCATGAAGGGTGCTGCAGTGAGCTCCAGACCCCGGATGGGATCCTTCAGCTCTCAGCGTGCATCAGATCCTCTGCGCACTCCCTCATCTGGCTGCAGACGCCATTTCGTAAGCCAGTCTTATGAGTTCTTGTAGATTTGTGTAACATGTCCTATATCTGTGTTTTTCTTTTCTTTTCTTTTTTCTTCTGTATTTTAGGGAAGGGTCTACAGGGTGTTCAGGGTCTCACTACTAGATCGGACTTGCAGTGACCCTCATGTTTACAGCCCCCCAGGAGCTGGGATTGCAGGTACACACTGCCATGCCCAGTCTCAGCGCAGCACCCTCGGAGTGGGACCCGCACGGCGGGCCCAGAGATCAAGCCCAGGCCCCCGCGCTTGCTTGCAGGTGCTTTAATCCGCGGTGGCCCCTGTTTCTCTAGTAAAATACTGACTGATTCAGTTAATTGGAACAACTGGGAATTTATTGGTTTACATTTATTCCTTCTCATCTCCCCCAGCCCTACCATAAATTAATGAAAACCTCTATACCTCAAGCCAAGGGCTTGCCTCTGCTCCTTTTTGATCCCCGGCCTCCACAGCCGCGTCTACCTTCCTGTACATCTCAGATGCTGGCTGCACGTGCAAAGTCATCTCGAGAGCCAGGTAGTCCTGGGGCTTCTCAATCCTGGCACCACGGACACGAGAGTCTCCAGTGCTGTTTGGGAGTGGTGGCCAGCAGCCTGCCTAGTCTGCCCAGTGGAGGCCAGTAGCACCTCATCCGGTTGTAGCTAACAGTGATATCGTGGGACCTTACCAACTATTCCCCAGGGGGCAACACTGACCCTTGTTGAGAAACACAGACAGGTCTGAGTTGTAACTCTGACTTTGCACTTATTAAGTTACTTTGTCTCTCTGAGCCCCAATTTTCTTGTCCTAAAATGTCTTCTAATGCTTATAAAAATTAGAAAAGTTTCATTTCTGGCATGTAGTATGCCTCCAAAGTGCAGCACTGTTACCATTTTAATCTGTAATTTTCCTAGATAACTTTTATTTTTTGTAACTGCAGCTTTCTGATGACAAAACAGTTCAAGGATTATGGAGCTGAGAGAATTTCCTTGGCTTTGTAGCCTTCCACGTAAGGAAGTGTGGCTTGAATTACCTCACCTCAAACTATAACCGGCCCTCTGTCTGGGAAAACTGCTGTTTTCCACCTCCGGCGGGGCGGAGTCAGTTGCCCTGGTAGCGCCTCCAGACTGCTGCCTCTGCTCATCCCTGAGGCTCGCTGGGTCCGCCTGCGTTTCTCATTATGAGCAGGTAGGGTCACTGCGGGTTCTCAAGCCCAGATTTGAATTCCTCAGCCTTTGAGATTCGGGATTTAAAACAGATCCAAACCAATCTAGCAGTAGGAGTTTAGATGATTTGAAAAAAGAGAACTATTTGTTAAAATAGAGATTTTTGGAAAGGAAAAAGGATCTAACTCATATACTCATTCTCCTTTTTTTCTCATTCTGAAAATCTGCATACTCTTGTACAATTGCACTGAAAAATGTTGCTCAAGAAATTATTAGTGTGTCTTTTGTTTTGTTTATAAGAATGGAGAAGAGGAAGAAGCCCAGAAAAGGCTTATCGAAAGTATGAAGTAGCGCCGTGGTATCCAAATGGGTATTAAGTTTTGATGAGTGCTTTTACTATACCTATTAATATATCACACGATTTCTCTGTCTTTTTTATTGGGATGCATTACACTGATTATTTCACCACTGGTAAAATCAATCTTGCTTCCTTGTGATAAACCCCACAAAACCATGAATGTTTTTTCTGTACACATGTTGCTAGTTTTTGTTTGTGGAGAAGGTTTTGTTTTTTCTTTTAAACCATTATTCATTCACTTTATTAACATAGATCATGTTTGATCAAACAGATTTTCTATTTTTGTGTCAAGTTGGTAATGTATGACTTTCAAGGAATTTACTTGTTTTCCGTCCTTAAATCTGTCATAGAAATGTTCATTATTGTTTCCTGCGTTCTAGAAGTGGCCTACCCCAGACCTGTGCCGGTCATGACCCCGGAGTGCGCTGAGATGGCAATTGAAAAGGCGTGGTGCCAAGCACTTGTAATCCCAGCTCTTGAGAGGTTGTAAACAAGCGGATCACTATGAGTCTGATCTAGTAGTAAGACCCTGAACACCCTGTAGACCTTGCCCTAAACTACAAAAAAAAAAAAAAAAAAAAAAGAAGAAAAAAAAAAAAGCCTAGAATCTGTACTGCCCACAACTATTTTTTCTTGACATTGATGCTTTGTGTCACTCCTGGTTTTTAATCCCTTCAGCAGTCTAGGTCTTACCATATTTTCACATATCTTTTCAAATAACTAGATTGTATTTTCATTGACTTTTCACTGTTGTTTATTTTTTATTGACCTCATCTCTTATTTTCATGATATCATTGATTCAACTTATTATGCATTTGATTTGATTTTTAAAAACAGCTTCATAACGTGGAAACTTACACAATTGATTTCAAACTTCTTTTCTTTTCTAATATAAGCATTAAAATCTAAAACTGTATCACTTCGCACTGCTTTAACCACATCTAAGTTCTGATATATTTTGTTTCCACTGTCATTTACACAAACTATTTTATAATTTTCTTTACCCCCAAAATATAACATATAAGAAAATGAAAGCTTTATCTGTATTTGCAGCCTGACTTTTTAGTTAGTGATAAGAACACCTTATTACTACTTTTCTGTACCATCATTTTAATTAAAATATACATTCAATGGGGCCAGTGAGGTAACTCAGTAGACTAAAGTGCCTCCTTAGGCAAGATTGGGCAAATGTGCAGGGACTACGCTTCAGTCCCTGGCACCACATGATGTAACAGTCTTGCCACCAGGGTGGGCTGAGCTGGTCCCCCCTACTATATATATGTTTAATGTACAGATATATAGTTTTTTAATTAATGCATAGTTTGGTATGCTATACATAGCATACAAAATTTAAGCCAATCTCCAAGTGCATAACTTGGTTATTTCAATTTTTTAGTTATAAATTATTTTAATAAATATGCTTATACATTAATTTTTGTGTCATTAAGAATGTCTTTTGTATAATTTTCTGGAAGTGGTTGGGTAACTATATCCTCTTTCAAAGTGGTTTTCCATTTCATACTGACTTCTTGTGCTGGGCATACACTTTTTTTTTTTTGTCTTTTTGAGACAGGGTCTCACTATGCAGTTCAGGCTGGCCTTAAGCTCACTTTGTAGCTCAGGCTGGTCTCAAACTCACAACAATCCTCCTGTCTCAGCCTCTCAAGTGCTGGGATTACAGGCATGTGCCACCATGCCCAGTGGCATACACATTTTTCATGATTAATCAAATCTTTTTATTTGGCAAAATTGCCCAGTGCTTGATGATTTCCTCTAAGCCTTTTTACTTATTGGTGAATGACTTCTGTAAAAAGAAATCTTTATACTGAATATGCATCTTGAATTAAGAGACTAAATATTTGTGTAATCTGTTTATTGCCTCTTGAAGGTCCCTTTCCCCCTAGAGGTGATGTGAACGGTTTGTGAGCTACATCAACCCACATGAATGGCTAAGCCTTCCCAGTGATCTGTCAATCAGTGATCTGGTGTGTGGGAGGGTATCACAGATTTGGATTTTCACCCTGTCTTGGAAAATTAGGAATGCAGCAACACTGGGCCAGCACTCCTAGTGATAAGAATTAATGAGAATGCAGTAATTACTTCAGTGTGGATGGGTAGATGCTTTTTCAATTTACCACAGTTTTCACTTGACCACTGTCACTGAATTAAAACACAGCCTGATTCTTCACAATATCTGATGTAGTAGGAAATAATCTCTAGAATATTAATGCTAATCAAGCATAAGCAAATTAGTGAGTCTCAATGCAGTATTATAAAACTCCCCGGTGCTCATGGCTGGCATGAGCTACTTCCCCTTTCTTCTCCAGGACATCAAGGCCTTCACCTGCTAACCTAACAGATTTATACTTTCAGAAGAAACTTAGCTCTTTTGAGTTATACAACAGAGATCTTGTTTTCCATACTTGTAAGAGTTATTTTTCTGTTTCTGGGACAAAACACCCAACAACCACAAAATAAACAGAGGTTTATTTTGGCTCAGTTCCTATGGGTTCAGCCCATGATCGGGCAGCTCCAGGGCACAAACTACAGGCCAGATGGCAAGGCAGAGGAAGGCATGGCAGCCGGGAGGAGGAGGTGAGCACAGAATATGTCCTTGCAGGCCGCTGATGACGCACTGCTGAGCATCACACAGCACCTCTGATCCAGTCTCCTTCCAACCACATGACACTTTGGGAGACTCTATGCTTTTATAATAATGAATTGTTCTAGTCAAATATTATTTCTAGAACTATACAAACCATTCAAGAACCCGACATACATACAATAACTTTCAGATATTTTATGTCCGACTAGTATATTGAAGTGAATAGCTCTTACCACTCAGTTTTCTTTTGCTTTGTTTTGAGATCGGATTTCACTATGTATCCTAAGTTGGCCTTGAACTCCCAGAGATCACTTCACCTCAGACTCCCAAGTGCTAGGATTATAGGTATGTGCCACAATGCCTAGCTACCTCTCAATTTTTAATAGTTACTATTTTTTTACAACATAAACAAATATAGTTTGCCATTTATTTCCCTATCTTACCTAACCGAAGAGAATTCTCTAATTACCAGATCTATTTCCTGATTTATTTTCTTCATATACATAGTATTCTTTTCTGCTAGAGGAGCAGTGATATCAATAGACATGATAAAGTGAGACATGAGAAGGTGAGCAGAGACACAGAACAAGTAGTGACATGTTAGTTTATGGAGAATTGTATTGAAATCCTCTGTGTTGGTGCAAGTATGAGAGGGAAGGATAGAAGATGAAAGGATCTCAGTTAAGCATTGCTATGGGTTTTAAATTTGGATCTCCTTCATAGTTTTTAAGAAACATAAGTAAAGGTTTGTATTATTTTGAAATAACTTTTGGCTAAGAAAAGCTGTTTCCTCACTGCAAATCTCCTCTGAGACTATCCCAGGTTTCTAAAAGGTTAAAAATAGGTTTTTCTTGTTTGTAACCTTCTTGGGTTCTGCTATGATTATGTTTATTCTCTGCTCATGAGGAAGTGAGTTCTGAACACCTATTCAAACAGATTTAAGGTTATTTCTTCTGACTGAAGTTATACCTTCTTTTAAAAATGCGAGAGTTAGACGACTGAGACAGACATTTCTGTTCCTTTCTCCTGTTTATCTTTCTCCTCCTATAGTTTTTTTGGAGGTGGGTAGTCCACCTTAAAAGTCACACTGCTTCTGGCTCTAGAATTTAATTTTTTAAAACACATCCCAGGTCAACCAGTGGGTTAGAGTTTATTACTTTTCAAAACCAAAGCTCTGCCAAGAGAAAGGAGATATGTCCATGTCTAGATGAAAGTGCTTAATGTTCAAATTCTGAAGTTTGTTGACATTTTATTGCTCAATTCAATTTCTCCTACCCTTCAGGGCATTTTGTTTAATGCTTTCCCAAGAACAGTATGATGAGGCTTCAAAGCAAGCCCACGTTTCAGCAACAACACTCTGATTCTAGTTTATGAGTCACATGTCTGAAGCCTTGTATAAATCTGAAGTTTTCCTCATAAACACTTATGCCCATAAAATATGTCCAACTATGTTAACCAGCCATATTAGATATCACACACTACTATGGAAATAAACCAGGTAACTCTCATGTAATAGACCTCTGTGGGGGCTACAGGGAGATGAACATAAACTAGATTTTAGATGTGCAATACTAAATTCCAAGATATCTATTAGTCATAGTCTGCTGCTGTTGCTGCTGCTACTAGATACAGATATGCCGTCAAGAACTGAGTCTACTGGTGGGATGTGTTACACACTAAATAATTACAAATGTCGCAGCACGCAGATGCAAAACCCTAAGAAGTTTGTCCTTCGTGGTTATTTATTCCATGGTTCAAGGGAAATATGAGCTATTTATTACTTCTAAAGTGGTTTTCACCTTACTGAACCATGCACATACCTATAAAACATGGCTTTATGAGGGGATTTATTTTAGTTCTTTTTATGGTTAAAAAATGGAGTGCCAATTCTCACACCTGAAAAGTTATTCAATCCTTCTTTTATTATTCTCTGCTTACAGAATTGAACCCTTTCCTCCTTTCAGTATTTGTACTGGACTGGGTGCTTCTCATGGCTATGTCAGTCCAAGTAGGTGCATTTCTGAGAATTCAGGCGCATGGAAATGCTTGGGCCTGGAAGAAATGACTGTTGTTAGTGGTTGCAATGACCTAAAAAAGTTACTGAGAAGGACTGTGAGATCTCATTCTCTGGGGCTTGAGTTTTACCAGATTTTCTGTACTTTTTTTTTATCATGAATGAGTCTTAGACTTTATCAAATACATTTTCTGCATCTATTAAGATGATTATATGGGCCGGGCGTGGTGGTGCACGCCTGTAATCCCAGCACTCGGGAGGCTGAGGCAGGAGGATTGTTGTGAGTTCAAGACCAGCCTGAGCTACAAAGTGAGCTTAAGGACAGCCTGAACTGCATAGTGAGACCCTGTCTCAAAAAAAAAAAAAAAAAAAAAAAAAAAAAAAAAAAAAAGATGATTATATGGTTTTCCTGTTGACTCTGATCAGTCTTAAGTTATCCTCCTTAGCATCATCTAATGGCTGTTGGGTTGACATTTTGTGGTCCCTTGTTATTTTAAAGAAATCTTTCTTTTCATGATCACCAACCGCAAAATGTCTTCTAGATCTGATATTCTATTTTCACTTTGGTTCTTTCTGCTTCCTATACTTTCAGTAGAGTTTTTGTTCTCCAGGTTTATTAGTAAAAAGCAGAAGAGGGAGTTTCTTTACTCTAGGAAATATAATAGCAATCAAACTTCTTTGAATCTCTTCATTGATGATGGTTTCTAACAGTTTAATCTTCTAAAACTTAACTATCAGGATAGCCTCAAAATTTAAAGGATGGGGGCCTAAAATTCTGTTTAGGAAAGTGTTAATATTTACTTGAAATTTCATCCGATATTCATTGTACAATGATCATTGCACAACAGAGGAAATTTTCAGCCCTGGTTTTTAATTTTCTTCTCTTTTGTGGGCTTGGTGACAGACCTCAGTGTTATTTAAACTTAGTTTCTTCCAGGCAAGATTTACTTAATTTGGTAGCAAATCAAGTAATTTTGTTACTAAACATTTTGTATAGTGAGGCCATGTGCTTCTTATGGGTTGTGTCTGAAAAACAAAGCATGGGGGAGGAAGTCCAGCTTTTTAAATGTGTCTAGAAGGAGGCTCAAGGATATTCAGAGAGACTAACTATTTCTGCATTCCATCAGGCTACAATAAATTCAAGAAACATGGTCTTAATGTCAGAGGTATGATTATTCTGATTTGTCAGAATGTAAGTCTGGGGAGGAACAGCAAGCAGGTACTAGGATTCTGCTACATGGGCAGGAAGGACTTTGCAATACCTTATTCTTCTACAATATGACAAGGAACTGTTTTGCTCTAGAGACATCACAATCTGTCAACTGTTGATAATGTGACATCACAGGGTACCTTTTGCTCACAGATGTGTCTTGCACCTCCAGATAAAAGTTGTCGGTTGTATCATGATGCCACTTGTCTAGTTAGACACTGCAGAAATAGAATGGCTCCTTTCTTCTTGAAGTATTTGCAGGTCTTAGAAATTGCTAGGACAACAACTCTCGTATGTGGGCCCCAAAAAGCTACCACTATTAACAACATGATAACTAGATATTTCTTAAACTAACAATATTTTACTTCCTGTTACTGGCTATAACAAGATTATTAAAATTTTAAGTTTGACTGTTTCCAAAAGTACTGAGTTTGTCTTTGCCATAGAGAATGAGGGTCTGTATCCCTATCCAGACCCACTAGCAGAATCCTAAGTCCCACCTTATCACCTAACAAGGGAAGGACAGAAAGTAGAAAATAAAGGAGAGCCCAAGCTGAATACTTAAGAAAGCCCAGGAGGAAGGTTAAGGAGAGTCTCAGCTCAGGTTGACCAAGAAGCAACCAGGAAAATTAGATGTACAAAAGATATACTGGGGGTCATGTCCGCAAGAAGGGTAAAAGGTAGAGAGGTGGAAGAGCCAAAGCCTTCAAGACAGCAACACTGTGGTACGATGAGAGCATTAGGAAGGCCTGGGTAAAAAGAAATCACAGACTGCAGCACATGTTGGAGAAAATTTCAGCCAGGTCAAAGTAAGTCTCAGGCTATAGTTGTCATTTAGAAGAGTGCTGTGGTGGGAAAATATGATCTGCCCGTAATTCCTTTGCTAGGCTAAGAAAACAGGAGGAGATGGGGCAAGTACTTCAGCAGAGCAGGTGTTCCTCTCAGCAAGACCTCTTGATGAGCATGGAAGGACTCACAGCCACCACCAGGAAGGATGCATGGTGCTGACCAAAGGAGTGGTCACAATGAAGACTCTCAGAGTCTAGGACTCAGGTCTTGGAACTAAGTCACAGCAAGGAAACAGTGGCACAGTGGATCTCTGCCACTTGTCTGTTGTTGACACATAGTGTTTGGTTAAGTCAAGGCTGACAGGAAAACTTTCAAGTTTCTCTTACTTTGACAGGCTACTCCTATGGCCATCTGGCTGAAGATATGCACTGCTGTTTCATGAAGACACAGCGTGCAAGTATTTCTGCCTGCTCTAGTAAACATCAACCTCAAAAATATCTTCCTGATCCAAACCAAATCTAAAATAATTTCTCCATCCTCTCAGAAACATTGTCCGAGTTCCCACCACACAAAATTATTCCTAGACTTATTCTTTGCATATACATGCATATGATTTTTCCCATTCTTAGTAGATAATAAGCAGTTTCTCTTATTCTGTACTTTGAATCTGCATTGCCAGTTAAATGTAATGAATGAGCAAGATGAGGGGGGCAGGGAGGTAGACAGAAAAAAATGATTGGGTGTTTATATTTATTTAAGGATACTTTAAGAATATCTAAATGTGACTTACATGGAAGACAAACATATTTAACAGAATCACTAAAAAATGAAAAAGAAACCCATAAGAACAAAGGAAGGAGGTGGAGTTGAGAAGACAGGTATTTCAGAAAGACCTCGGCTAAGCATTGCTACTGAGACTGAATGTAAACTTTCCTCTTGACCTTTTCCTGGCAGACAAGACTGAAAGGAAAGCACGAGCTATATAAGGTTCTTATTAGATAATAAAAAGAAACATGCTGGTTTTTCTATAGAAGCAGAATTTTCCCCCAGCACTAACTCTAGGAGGAATTTATTTTATGGCTCCTGATAGAGCCATAGGCTTTTAAAACATTTAATGTTTTCAATAACAGTTTTACAAAAAATATGGTAATGTTTTCTGTATGGCTATTTCCTATATTGGTTTTTGATAAACGTAATGGTGCAGAGATGATATTTCTATGGAGACTTGGGATATAGTTTAACAATAAGCAATTAAATGAAGTTGATGGATTACATCTGGGCGGATAGCCTGGGAGGAGGCTGAGAATGGCACATTTTGATAATAATGACCACAGACTACTATATTAAGTATCAATTTGACATCATTAGCAAACAAATGAAACTGTGTTTGAATAGAATATGGCTTTGGTTGCATTTCTTAGAAATCTGACTAAATAGCTCTGTCCTAGCCCGCATTTTGGTTTGACAATGGACCCTCATGATGGTAGAGCAGTCTAAATTCCTTAAATATATAATGTTGTAAAACTGATTCCAACATGTTTCAAAAATACTAAGAGGAAACATTCTGGGACATGTGAAAAGCGTTCTTTAAAATTCTCTGGTGTATAAGTCAGTTTAAGAACCAAACACAAATAAGTTTCTTCTATATTTTGAGATTTCAAGATTTGAACAGACCAATATGCTTTCATAGATTAGATTTCCTGGTAAGTAGGCTCTGATATCAAGATTTATGTGCAGGAATTTTATTGTAGGTGGCTCTTGGGATCAATATCTATGCAGGGAAAGGGAAAGGGACGATAGGGGTGGGGATCAAAGGACAGGGAATGGAAAGGAAGGGGAGGGCAGAGGAGGGCAGGGAAGGCAGGCAAGGGAAAAGGAGGACAACAGAGGAAAGAGGAGGGGAGGGGAGGGACTTAGAGAAAGAGGCTGGACCAAACCAATTTGGTCTGGAGTTGAGGTGGCTTTTGGAAGTTGTCCAGAGTCGAGCAAGGGGCTGAACACATACATCTCCACACTGATCAGTTATTGTACATAGTCTGGAAAAAAAGTACTCTTAGGCAAGGTGGCTCTCTTCAGTCAAGGGCCCCATTCCCAAAAAGGCTAAACCCTGAGAGTTCTAGGCTCAAAGCACTGCCAACAGCTGTAGAATACATCTATTGTTTAGGCTTCTGTTTGCACTGTTTATCAACTACCAAAACATACTATAGTCCTTATAATGGTTGATCTTGATTGTCAGCTTCATTTGATTCAGAAATATGTAGGAAGTTAGTAGAGCACACTTCGGTATTTTTCTGTGAGGCTGTTTCCAGAGGTGGCTAACATGAGGAACACCAAACTGAGTGGGGAGAACAGTCCTAAATGTGGGGACCTGGGGTTCTGGTATCTAGGGGTCCTCAGACTCACCCTCACTGGGCTTGTCTTTCTCTCTGAAGCAGAAAGAGGAAGCGGAATCAGAACAAGAAGACCAGATCAGTGCAAAGTGAAAGTGATTTTACTGCAGGTTTGCAAGAGAAAGTAGTACAGAGCCACAGCGGGAGGGGCCCTGAGCTGGGACACCACCAAATCTGGGGTGGCGGTCTTACTTGGTAGGTTAGAGGCTCTCTGTCCACTCCTCTCCTGGGGACTCTACTGACTGGACATTGAGCTTGTTGCTAGGGGCAGGTCTTGTGGGATCATTGGAGAACTTAGGTACTTTGATAGGTGTGGTGACCTGCACGAGGAGGGAATGAGTGGCCTGTACAGAGCCAGCCTTCACTCCAGACTGTCAGCTCAGTGTAACCACAGTTACAGAAGCAGGTCTGAGATGCAGAGGTCCCTTTCTTTGTACCTCTTTTTTTTTTTGTTTTGTTTTTTGAGAGGGGATCTCTTTATGCAGGCCTTCCTGACCTTGAATTCTCCTACTGTCTCAGCCTCCAAAGTGCCCGTGCAGAGCTCAAGCAACTAGGTTCCTTCCTCCATCCCTCTTCTCAGTTTTTTCATGGGACTTCTGTACTCTTAATTAGAAGGACTTTTTGGGGGGAGGGCTGGCTCAGGCTGCCTTAAGGGTGGGTCTGGTAAGGCTTGTGAAGCTGGGGATCAAATCAGAGTGGGTATTCTGTGCCTGGCTGCATTTGTATAGGCAGGCTTTTAAATAACTGACCTAACTGGCAGGCCTCCTGTAGTCACAATTAGAAAGGCTGCACTTTTCTAATGGAAAGGCAGAAGAATGATAGACAAAATGCCCATGCTGGGCCAGATTGTTTCTCTACAAAAATTCCTAAAGCTCCACTTACCTTTTACTGGCCCAAGTCACATGACATTCTTAATTTCAGGGCATATGGGAAGTCTAATCTAACTTCTTCTGTCTCAAAACTTGACACAAACTTCCAGGTCTTTTTTTATGAGTGCTTAGCACAGGGTCTCATTCTACTGTCAGTGGAGAGGATATTTGTGCTGTTCACATGCTTGGCAAGAAGGAAGTGCCACTTACTTTTAATTGTAAACTTGGGTCCAGTACATTACTAGTTCCAACAATTTCTCTGCTAGCATTCTTTCCAGGAAAATCCCACATGTAGGGTGTTGAGACCTTGTAAATACAGGGAAGAGAAGGATTTTTAAAAAGAGAACACATTCCAGGCTGGGGAAATAGCTCAGTGGCATAAGTGCCTGCCTGACAAATGCAAGGTTGTGAATTTGATCCCTGATATCAGAAAAAAAAAGAAGATTAAACTTCTGGGCATGGGGAGATAGCTCAGTAGAATAAGCACTTGCCTGGCAAGTGCAGAGTCCTGAGTTCAATCCCTAGTACAACAACAACAAAAAAACCAAAAAAACAAACAAAAAGAACACATTTCTGGCAAGTACAAGGTTTTGAGTTTGATCCCTGGTAACAAAAATAAATAAAGAAAATAATAAAAGAAAAAAAGTGAAGCAAGATGATAGCAAAGGGAGAGGGGAGAGAGCAAGGGAGTGAAGGAAAGCAGGAAAAAGAGAAAAAAAGGAAGAGATGAGAAGGGGGATATGAGCTGCAGAAGACTGCTCCATGTTTACTAAGCACAGATTGTGATGAGATCAACAAACTGATGGTCTCTTAAGGGGCAGGAATCAAAGGCTTGAAGTTAGATGAGACTAGGCTCTAGTTAAAGAATAACAGAAATAATACTAGGGATGACATAGGGTAACCAATAAATGAGAGTTACAGGTAGCAGCATGCACCTGACGTTTCACAGGGGAAACGATGCCAGCTCTCTTGGGATGAGTGCCTCATTCTTATGGATTTAGCTTTTTAACAATATCAAGCATATAGGTAGGCATGGAAAAAAAGCAGTCACTCTTTTGTATCAAGGAGTCTTTTTTATAGTTACTCCACTTACCATATATTATCTGGTTGTTTATGATTCTTTACTTTGAGAAAAACTATTCTCAAAATCTTACTGGAAGGCACCCTTGGAAAGTCTCCTTCCTACTGCCAACCTCAGGGTCACAGCCAAAGCTTTCTTGTTAGGGCGAAGTCTTGATACTAATGTTTAATGAGAGTGGGTCATGGGAATTCAATCCACTCAAAGTGCTGATGGTTCAGTATCCTGTTATCTTTTCTAAAAAATGTTTTTAAGTTTTTTTTAATTGAAGAACAAATAGCAATGAGACAATGTTTTTAAGTTGAGTGTTAAAACTTCGGCAATAAAAGTCCCTTTAGAGGCATAAAAGAACCCAGTATTTAAAAGATGCTGACAAATGTCATGATTGCTTCTTACAACGGTGCTGAGTTTCCTATTCTGCTGCATGTAATTAGGCATGGAGATAGAGCCTTACTCATTTTACTAGTCCACTGGGAAGGACTTGGGGCAGGGGCCCCAAAGCTCTGCTTACAAAAAGGAAACAAACCTTTTCTCTAGCATATAAATGTGTCTCAATTCCTACAGAAAAA
Organism: Ctenomys sociabilis; assembly: GCA_004027165.1. Taxonomy (NCBI): domain Eukaryota; kingdom Metazoa; phylum Chordata; class Mammalia; order Rodentia; family Ctenomyidae; genus Ctenomys; species Ctenomys sociabilis. Next base: position 184,156 of record PVKA01000286.1, on the reverse strand, counting down.
TAAGTTTCTGTTCTCATGTTTTAAACACTGCATGTAAGTCTGTGGTAAAGAAAATACCACCTACCAATTTCCAGCAGTCATAATGTATCCATCCATAAGGAAATTGGACAGAACAGACATGTGTGTGGCAAGGGCCAGCATTTTCTGTGTCCTAGCAACACCATCAAACATACAGTACACTGTCTTACAGTTTGGTTCATTTGAATTTGCTCAGCTTTTCTAATTTACCTATTGTATTCTTTGGTTTTTTGTGCTTAAGTATGGTGAGGGCTCAAATGTTTCCTGCACTAAACAGTTGAATTGCCAAAGTTTTCTAGAAAAAGTGATTTTTTCTTTCAAACTCTGGAAATTTTCTTTGTTATGTTTACTTGGTTGCCTTGCCTTGCTTAAAAAAGTTCTCCACATGATGTCAAAACTTCTTGATGTAAAAAAATAAATTAAAATAAACAAAAAACTCTTTTAGAACAAAAGTAGGACATTTGGGGCCAGAGAGAGGGGGAACTCTTGGGGTCTGCTTTCTTTGCAGACCCCATTTTGGGTCAACTGCCAAAGGCTGCCTCTTTGTGTAATTCATCCTATCTGAATCGGGGTGAAAATGCAACCTGTACCTCACGTGCACATGCCATGTATTTTCCATTAGAATCTCAAGCAACGGGAAGGTCATGAAGAATGAGCAACTGAAAAGGGCAGATAAGGCCAAGGGTCCAAATTCAGACAGGGCTACTCATCTGAGGCTAAGACAGTACAGGAAAGGCAAAGTTTCACATAACCCCAGGCTCCAATAATTACAGCTCAGACGACCAAAATGAGGACAGAGGAAAATGGCAGAGGTTTGTATACATAGAACTCTATAAGTTGGAAGGAACCAACCCCCAAGATGTGGATACAGGCTGACACTGCCCTTTTCTAGATTTCTCAGGAAGGTAATCCCCCCTGCCTAAGACCAAGGAATTGTCCAGAAGTACAAACTGAGGAAATAGTGCAGTATGTAATGGACAAGGTAGTAAGTACAGTGGTGAAAACCAATAATATGGATCAAAACCTATTCCTGCTACTTTCTGATATTATGATGGACATGGGATTTAAACTTCCTGAAGTTGGGCCAGGGAGATAGCTTAGTAGAATAAGCACTTGCCTGGCAAGCGCAGGGTCCTGAATTTAATCCCTGATACTGGTGGGGGGGCACAACTTCCTGAAGTTGAGTTTCCTAATTTATAAAATAGGAGTAGTGATATCATTACATAGTAGTATCTAGTACATAACAAACATTCATTTCTTCACTACTTCACTGTAGCTCATCAAGCCAGAGTTGACTACACATGTGAGATTAGACATGAGATCCAGACATTCAGTCTGCTTCATGTACCCAGGAGCAGAATGGATCAGAAAACATTACAGAGGTAATATTGCTAGTCACTGTAATAGTACATAACTCTCCCTCCTACCATTAAGGATACATTCTACTTTCAACTGAAACTTCACAGGTTTCTTATAGACCATTCCAACACTTTGGAAATAAAACTCTTGAAATTTCAACAGCAATGCACGATAAGATGAAATCCTCTGGAACTCAAGTGCTTGCAGGGCCTGAAAGTGCTGCGTCAACAATGAGGCTGTTATGGATGTGGGCTCCGCACTGTCTCCTAAGGGATCAGACAAGACTCCTAATGTTAGAGTCAGGAAAAAAAAGTGACACATGGAGGATTAAATCCTTAGTTGACGTTAGTATTTCCCATGTCAATGCTGAGATCTGTGAAAGCAGAGGATTGCCTTACTTTATACACTTGTATGATCTTTAATACTTAATGAAGCACAGAATGTTTTACTTGATCCCCATGGGAAAATAACTAAATGGGACAGTTGGTTCCTGAAATAAAATATTGGTCATCAAATACCTTAAAAGTTCCCTAGAAATCAGAAATATCACAGATTTATTAGAAAGGAGGTGCCCCAAGCATACATGTGGCTATTAACATTGTTTTATTTCCTTTATACAAAAAGTAGAAATGACATAAAACACACTTGATAGAAAACAGTACCACTGACCTGGTCTCATTGAGAAGCTGAGTCAAAGCTGTGATAGAGGTAAAAGGAAGTTCAATCAATATTATCAAATACTCATGCAATCCGTGAAATACAAAATGGTGTCAGTGGCTTGTGGAAGGTCCGGTGAGTAGGTTGAATCAATCCAATGTTTAAAAACATATATTTGATCAACCATGCTTTTAAACAGCATCTTTAGAAAACTATATGTACAAATATTATCCTAAAAAATGCATCTTCTAGTTTAACACTATGAACTTAAGGCATCCTGATACTCTCTTCATCTGCTGGTGAGGCATTATTTTTGTCACTTTGCTTGCACAGAAGACAGTCCAGTAATTTGCAATGGTGTCCAAGGGCATCAGTGAGAGACATTAAAATGTGATTTACAAAAACAGTTCCTTTGACTGTGGCTCAGCAACATGCTTTATGCTGTTGGGTTTCTTCATTTTTCTATTGATGTCATTAGGCCTAAATAGAAGAGAAACCACAGGCCAAAATTAGGTAAAACTATGGTCAAGTTACAAGACAATGTAACTGAACAGCTCACCAAAAATGGAAATTATCCACACACAAGCCACACTGAAGAATACTTCATTCCAAAAGGCAAATTATTCTCTTTTCATATAAACCACTCTTTAAACATAAAAGCAATAATCACATTGGACACATCTGAGTTCTACTCCAGAAGTAATTTGTCAACCAAACGGATTGGAATTGACACATTCATTTTTTTATTTCTTTTCTGTATTTAGGACAGGGTCTACAGGGTAGACAGGGTCTCACTGTGTAGATCGGACTTGTAGTGATCCTCCTGTTTTCAGCCTCCCAAGCACTGGTATTATAGGTGCATGCCACCACGCCCACTCTCAATCACTGTCTCCGTTCACCTTGGGGACAGAGCTGGCAGGGGAATCACTGAGGTCTGCCTAAGCAGAGCTTTAGTCTGCTGAATTATCAGGCCCGCCCTATCTGGAATTGACACATTCTATAGCCAAGAGGGATTTATCAAACAAATAGGTAGTACAGTATCAGGGTGATGTGTGTGTGTGTGTGTGTGTGTGTGTGTGTGTGTGTGAGAAAGATAGATAGATAGATAGATAGATAGATAGATAGATAGATAGATAGAGAGAGAGAGAAACAGTATTTTTAGTACTTACATGGAAATCACTAGTGCAGTTTTATTCTCCAATAAGCTTGAATCTTAACAGTTTGCTTTTTCTTTGGTGGTGCAATTCAGTAAATATCATATTAAAAGACCACAGTAGGTAAATCCATGGGAAAAAGAAACTAGGGAACTAGGGAAGAGTAATGCTGTGTTCTTTTCAATACTCAACACCTAGTAAGTCTGTGGACAAACAAGACAGACTCAAAATCTTCAAACAGCTTTGCTCTTTACAATGAATTTTCCTCTAGGTGGATTTCTTCATCTTCATGAGATATTGGTCCCATTCTGAATTTTAAAGCTTCTAAAAAGGAGCAATCTTCTGAAGGTGGATAAGCCTACATTACTAACTTACTTTGTGTTCCTGCACAAGTAAAACCAAAATGCTGCTAGCATATTTCTCACTAACACTAGGAGGATACACTTGGATGCAGGAGAATCCCAAGTGTGCTTTATGGCCTTAGAATCTGCTTGCTTAACAATGCCTTGGATATGATTTGAGTGTCTCCACGTGTTTGTATGTTGAAATTTAATCTTCATCGTGTTATCCTAGGAGGCTGGAAATTTAATTCAGTTATGCTGCTCAGAGGTGGGACTTTTGTAGGTCATTAGGACTAGGTAAGATCAACAAGGTGGAGTCACTATTGAGTCCAGAGGCTCTTTAGGAATGGACAGAGACCACAGGACACATTGTACCCAGTGATTCTGAGTACTACCCTCAACCAAGAAAGTCTAGAACCTTGGCCCTAGACCTTGGACATCTAGAGCATGAATCAGAACAATTGTTTTTAAGAAAATCAACTTACTGACTTCAGGTATTACGTTATAATAATGCAAAACAGATTAATACACTCATCAAGAGACTGTAGACTGCTGTCAGTTTTCTGATATTGAACCATCATCACTATATGCAAGTTATAATTCACATTTCTGTTTATTTCTCTGACTGAAACTTTACAGAGCTGTACACGAGCAAGAAAGGGAATGGAAAAAATAAATAGAAAACCCTAATTGAAAAGATAGGGATCAGGGAGATGGTTCAGTAGAATAAGTGCTTCCCTGGCAAGCACAAGGGCCTGAGTTCAAGCCCTGGTTCTGAAAAAAGAAAAGAAAAGATATCCTAAGGACTTTCAATTACACATGATGAACTAAATACACATTTATCTTTTTGCCTGTAAAATAACACAAACACAATAGTAAATACCTTTTTAAAACAGGGCCAGCCTATATGAATGGGCAAATGGCAGAGAAGATAACAGACAAGATGACAAGAGTAGCTATAAATGGAAAAATGGATAGACATTTGGAATTGATTTAACAGGAGAAAAAAAAGCCTAGGATCTTCGTCAGAGAGTCCAACAAATGGATTTGTACTTCAGGATGAAAGAATGAGGAATATCATAGATTTCAGAAGATAACAATGAAGGTGTAAAAGAAAGAAGCAGAGACCCACCCAAGCCAGGCCTTGCGAGTGTGTAGGAGACCTTCTGGGCTCCCCTGCACCTGCTCCCCTGCATGAACATGTTTTCAGGGAAAGCATGTTTACCAAACAAGAAAAGGGACCACAGGTGCCTGAATAGGTGTTCAGTGATTAGCATTTTTAGAAAACAAAAGGGATTCCCAAGACAGCAGAAACAGGGCTCCAGGATGATGGCCAGGCGTAGTGCATGCTGGGGTAGGAGAGGAAATGAGAAACAACTAAGTTGTTGGAATGCAACGGAAGATGATTTTGTCTTAGGAAAAGTGCTTAGAAATTAATTATAAACTGAGATCAAATAATTTTTTTGGAAAACAAGTTTTATGAGGAAAAAAATATAATATGGCATATCACATAGATCTGTATTGCTATTTACATAAGCATAATAATAAAGTTCTGTTCAGAAAGCCTTTGCCCATGCCTATGTCTTCAAAAGTTTTGCCAATTTTATCTTCCAGCAGATTGTTTGTTTTGAGACCATAATGTCAAGCGAAATAAATTAGACACATAAATGGAAATATCACATAGTTTCTCTTATATGAGAAATCCAAAATACAGAGAGTAAAATAAAAGATAATAGGAAATGTGGAAACAGATCTTTTGCAAGTGGGAAGGTGTTGAATAGATGGAGGGAGGAGGCAGGAAGAGAAGGGAAGGGGAAAAATGAGAATTAAAATATGTTATACAGTTATATATGTGTACCACCTTCCCATGAGAATGTGATTATGTACTGCAAACATGTTCTAACAACAAAATAAAAAAATAAACATTGGATACTGATTTAACCACAAAGTATAAAAGAACTGTCTATATTTATGTATCAGTGAGGAAAGAAGCAAAAGCAGGGTGTGTGTGTGTGTGTATGTGTCTGCCTGTCTGTCTGTGTAAGAGAGAGAGAAAGACAGACAGACACATAGACATACAGGCAGACATATTGTGTTGGACGCTAACATAGACTTTCAGAAGTAGAAGTAGACAAATTTTGTTCATTGTTAGGAATTAAACTTTGGTGCCAGACTAATCAAATATCAAATTCAAAGACCGGCTCCACAATTTATAAGATTCCTGTGTAATCTTGGACAAGAAACATAGTCATCAATGTCTGTTCCCAATATGCAAAATTTGGATATAATAGTGTCTACCACATGTCACTGTGAAGATTAAAACAGAAAATTCATGCAAAGCATCTTGGAATGTTCTCTTGAATACTTTAAATGCAGCACGATGACAATTGATAACATGGACAATATTAGAAACTGAGAATCTATATGAATAGGCATTTAGAAATAATGACTAGAGAAAACATCTGGAGGCAAAGCAAGTGTTGGATTCAAAGAAGCAGGAATAAGGAATGAATGGTTTGGGCATGGCAGACAGCTAGACTTTAGAATGCTAGTATTACTATTACATGTATTTACCTTATCTTGATTTAAAACAACCTCGATGAAATATAAACTAAAAAGCAAGTTTAGGATGTAGACTAGGAGGATAGGGATGGCACATTTCTGCTTTAGTGCCAGGTTCCAGGGTTCCCTGGAAGTACAGTGTTTCTGCTGGACAAGAGGGTAGCATGATCACAGCTGAGTCTACGCCAAATAAAATGTTCACTGGGACATTTATTGGCATAATGTAAGACTAATTTATTCATTTCCAAACATTTTAATTGTCTCTCCCTAAATCATCAGTATCTTAAGAGAAGGAAAATGTCTGGGTAATTTTGGAATGAATTATTCAGATAATTTGCTGTGCCTTGAGTTTATTTTTGGCTATCATATTCAGAATGACCAAACTTGGAAGGGAGAAAAGGCTTACATTTAAGTAACAGTTTTTCAAGTAATCTAATGTGCTGACTCATCCAAGCACAGGGTCTATACTTGCACATCTGTGGTACCGGGCAGTGACTTACACCGTTGGTGTGAGATGGTCACAGCTTGTTCACTGATGTGCAGGAGGGGAGGTCTTGCTACTTGTGATTCCCCCTAGAGTAGAGCCATCAAACATCTCATCTACTGAAAATGGGTCTCTGGTTCTGAATACGAAAGCTTGTGCATGAAGTACCAAAATTGACACTCCTGTGACACCCCAGAAGACTTATACAGAACATCCCTCTGTGGGATGATACATTCAGTTATTGCTCATCACATATTCATCTTTTCTGATTGCTTACTCCTTTTTGTCACTCTACCTTTTTTTTTTTTTTTGTTGGTCTTTTTCAGACAGGGTCTTGTTATGCAGTTCAGGCTGGCCTTGAGTTCACTTTGTAGCCTAGGCTGGTCTTAAACTCCCAGTGATCCTCCTGCCTCAGGTTCTTGAGTGCTGGGAAATCTGATTTTTCCTAAATATTTATGAAATCCATCCCATATACTGGGCGCCAAGTTAGATACCCAGAGAATGAAGGGGTAGGGCAAGTTACTGTCACTGCTTTCATCTTGCAACTTTGAGGAACTTGTCTTTAATTTTCTCAATTATGACCTCCCTGAGCACAGGGATGATGCATTTTCTTGTTACAGCAAAATGTGTGGCTTAGAGCTCCAGATGTGACATGATAGCCTGCCAACTTTGGGATATGGTATCTAGGGAGGCCCCAGGATAAAAAGGAAAAACCTCAAATGGCTGGATGGGCAGCGATGCTCAGGGAATGCAGTAGGACGTGTCTAGGTGGAGTCTCCGTTGGAGGCTTTTAGACTTTTACCACCCTGTTGCTTCTTTAAAATTTCAGCCTTAAGGAAGCTGATACAGATAACTCTGCTGCTAGTGGGAGGCAGACACAGGGTGAAGGTGACGCTAACAGAATTCACAGGATCTTTGGGGAGTGAGTAGTGGAGGCAGGAGATGGAGAAATGTGTGATGTCTGTAGGTTTTTGGGTAACCATTAAGTCAGTATGCTGAAACAGTATGTCATTGCAGGGTGATTCTGGTTTCCAAAGCAGCTCTTCCTTCTGTATCCTTTACAGGACACAGAAAAAGGCTGCCACATTCTATAGCTGATGTGACATCATTACGGGTGAAACAGATCACAACCTTGAAGTCTATGCAAAATATGTGATACTAGCTGTTGCCTTTTGATATAGAACTATGATTGCGGCCAATTTCTTGAGAGCCAAATCCATACTAATGATGTTTATTGCTTATTGTCTTTTTAAGGGAGTTTCATCTAATGCTGGCAATGGGCTTAGGAGTTCCCTGGTGCCAACCTCTCAAGTGCCACCACGGTCGGAGACGGTGCTACTGGTGACCAGGAGCTATTGCCCTCTATTTTCTAATCAATGAGTAAGTCATGTGTTATAGATTTCAAACAGACTTAATGACTGGGAAATGAAAGCTTCATTGTCATTTTAAGACCTGCAACTGTAAGCATTCTTTTAGAGTTGTAATAACGCAAACTTTGTGAGAAAAGTAAGGATAAACCTGCTTATTATAAACCAAGTCATCCTTGCAGTTGAAATACACTGGGAAAGCTGTTTATAAGGTTGAATCTAATTTTAAAGGGCACTGAAAAGAGATTTAGATTACTTACTATCAAGCTGTGACCAATTTAGAAAAATAAATAGCACAGCACTGACATTCCTTAAAATGCTGTATTTATTTTTCCTACTTTTTCCTATACCAGGAAAAGTGTATCCTTGGAACCAGACCCACTGCCTCACTTTTTCCCAGGGCCATGCTTGCAGGGCCATTGAGAAGCAGTGACTTGTGGGGTCAGCTCCACTCTAATAGCCACTGGCCTGCCAATTCTGCTACCTGAGGGGAGCCACCTGGTCTTTAAGCAAATTTCTGAACCAAAACTTGAAGCCATTGTTGATAAACATTTGGGCTCCTTTCCTTTGTACAGTTGGGTCCCACAAGCGATATGAGTATGTAATGAAGTCAATTAGGTAATTTTCATGCTAGGCATTTCAGTCTAGTCTTAATTTCTCTAAGCAATCTTGATTTCTAGGAGATATCCCTTCTTGATTAACTCAAAGAGCACACCAGGCCAGTACTACATTCCTGGCTATTACTACAAGAAAATCAAAGAAACCTTTTATTGCCAGTATGAAAGAAGCCCTAGGCTTTTTACTTTTTGTGGGAATACTTGCCAAGCTAAAATATGTTTCAGTACAGGTTGATTCACAGAGTAGTGCAGAAAGGGGATCAGGATGCTTACTTAATATGATTATTTTTAGTTCTCAGTTTCAAGTGCAGTGCTAAAATCAAACTATCAATTAAAAAAAAACTAGTGAATCTAGCAGGCCTAAAACTGAGACTTTAGAGGGATGGCCAGATAGCTCAGTGGATTAAAACACCTGCTTAGACAGATGCAGGGGCTGGGGTTTGATTCCCAGCCTGCTGTGCTGGCCCCACTCTCCGTGGTGCACTGAGACAGCGAATGAGATTGGATGCAGTGGTGCGCGCCTGTAATTGCAGTGCTTGGGAGGCTGAAAAACAGGAAGGATTATAAGTATGATCTCTGTAGTGAGACCCTGGAGATCCTGTACTAAATACATAAAAAGCAACAACAAAAAAGACCTGAAACTTTAGAAGGACTGTTCCTTGGGATGAGTTGGAAAGTGCAGACCTGGTAGCTCCATAGACTATTTTGTGCTCTGATTTTTATAATCCTACTAGAGTAAATTGTTCAGTTTTGTTCCCTTGTATGTAAAAAGACGAGAAGAAGTATTCCTGGCAGGAGAATCTATTGTGATAATAGCTGCCTTGTTTCCAATTGGTATAGAAGCCTGGAAGAAATGAGAATTCTTCCCACTCCCAGGGAGTTTGCCAAGCCTTGCTGCAGGGTGTTTCTGGTGACTTCTGTTTAAGGACAAAAAGTAGAATTTCTTAAGTAACAAAAGACCCACTGAACCCAAAATGGGGACAGAAAATGGATACGCAAGTGGGGAATCTAGGTTGGGAAAAGCAGAAGTGGGCTAGTGTCAGTATTGGGGATGGAAGGGAACTTATTCCTCTTGCCTCTGCCCCTCAGGCCCTGGCTGTCGGTGCTAGCCTGGGTACCTGCCCTGCAGGCACTGGGTTCAGTTTAGACACTACCTCAGAAATGCAGAAGCCAGACCCCGGCAGACCACTGCCATTCAGTCCGTGCGAAGCTTCAAGGCTCTTTCTTGAATGTATCCAATTAATGAGACCCCCAGAGTAGCCCCTATCTTCCTGGGATTTGATTTCCCTCCAACCTGAGAGCAGACCTCAAGCAGATCAAATGTGATTTAGAGGAAAAAAACAAGGGTAATTCTCTTGCCCTTAGTATTTTGAACTAAAATCTCTAAGTACAACACATGCAGGTTCTTTGAGGAACTTTGGAAAAGTGTTAAATGGCATGTCATAATTTTTCAATTATTGAAGTGATTTAAAGCTATCGTCACTTTTAAAGTAGACATTGGATACATTTACCTCCCCTTGGGCTGCTCTTTTTCCTATTTTCTGCCTTCCCACTGGCTTGTCTTCCCAATTGGAAGATGAACATTAGGTTGCAGAAAGACTGTCCAAGGAGGTGTCTTAGGAACTGGGCCTCTTACCTCAGGAACACAGTCTATATGCTTGAAAATATGAACAGTCTGTTTGAGAGGCCCTTGTTCTACTGGTGAGTGCCCAGGGACTGCTTCTGGCCTGGAATTGTGCTTCCTGACACTAAGCTAATGGAGCATCATAAGGCAAAGCCTTGCTCCTCCTGTGGTGACGAAAGGAGCTTTCAGTCGATAATCAACGCTGAAATAAAACTCCAGCTCTGTTTCAAAGTTCTGATTCTGACCAGAGACGGATTTCTTCTAGCCATGACAGGAAGTTTAATTCTAATACTTACTTGGTACTTGAATCCATTAAAACAAAGACTGAAAGCCAAAATCAACTAAGAAACCGAGCAGGCTGTGAACTAAGCAGATTCTCCTGACCAGTGCTGGCATGCAGTGCTTGCAGGGAGTGGTCGCTGCCTTTCTAAGACCTTGCTACTCTGTGTGCCTGCTTCTATTGAGCAAAGACTTGCAGATTTTTCTTCCATGTCCTCATCCCACACTCAAGGGTGTTGCAGGTGTGTAATTTAAAGGCTCGCGCAATCTTGAGCCAAGGCCTGGCAGTGTTGTGCAGTGCATCTCAGGGTACCACATACCGTGCATAGTTATGCAGATGCTCGTCAGGCAGCATGTTAGAGGAAAGACTGCTGCAGCTGCTGTACATCTCCTAGAGGTGCAATTAAAAAATCATCTGAAACCATGCAGTGAGTTCAGTACATGCACAAGTTCAATAAATATGAGGCATGCTGGAGACAGATTACATGACAGCAGCTTAGAATACACTACAAGGAACACAGGAAACGGTGGGAATGATTCTTTTACTACTAGATATAATCTACTGAGTTACTTGGAAAAGTTTTATTGGAACAATCTAAGTTTTGAAATAATGTAAAAGTATGGGGTCTTGGCAACAAGTATACCTTCTCTAAAGGAAACAAACAAACTGAGGTTTTATAAACTGGGGTAATTTACAGAGGCAACTGATAAATCATTTTAAAACTGGTGTTCTAGCAATTAAAGGGATACTAATCAAAAGTTGATTTGATACCATAAGGAATTGGGACAGTTCTTAGACTTCATTGTAATAGGATTTTAACATAACAATAATAAATGTAACTAAATTACGAAGATTCTGAGATTACACTGGGAAGTCTGTTTTCGTGGGACGGGGTGATCTCCCTTATTCCTTCCCAGAGTTTTGCACTTGGGCAGCCACACTGCTTTTGGATGACACAGCAGGAGCATGCAAAGGATGTTTCCGAAAAAGATGTTAGCACTTCTTATTCATTAGACAGAAATCATGGATTGTAGTGCTGGGTTTCCAATCAATGTAAGCATGAAATGTAGCTGATGGACACTCTGCCATCCCTTGTGCACCGGCAAGCACTGCCAGTTCTAACATAGCCTCCAACTGACACTCAGGAGGCTACGCTACCCGACGCTCATGTGGAGGCCCCTTTGGTATACTCATTTCAAATGGGCTTGACAATAAACTACCCAGGAACACAAAGTGTGGGCAAACACTTCCTGAACCAATGAAGGACTGATTCTGTACCCAAATCACCCTGTAGAAATGGCTCTTGCCTGGCCCTGGAGCCCCAGCACCCAAAGATCAGGTTAGTGCAGGAAACAGAGGGAGAGAGCAAAACCCCGGTGATGTCCTGACTTGGCTCAGAGTATTTTCCAAGGAAAGGGCAGTGGGTATGTACTCTAACATGACACATTTCACTAGAAACACTCAAATTTAGCTTTCAATGCACTCTGGGGATTTCTGCAGGAATTCCCACAGGATGTCAAAAGTCTGTAGTATTAGGTAACCTACTCAACTAACTTAGGAGGGGAAAGGGTGTTCTCCAAATAGCACTCACGGCCTTATTCTTTCCTTTGCTTGCAGAACCTGCGGGGCTTCCCTTGGCCTCTATCGCCTTCCTTCCAAGTGAGGTTAAGGGCAAAGTGGAAGTCTTTGGCTGGCTGGCCGCCCCAGAGTTATTATTATTGTTCTGGTTGCCGCTTAGTGTCTCCATGATGGACCGGAAAGTTCCGAAAGGTCTTTTCAGTTGTTCCCCAGACTCGCTGTTTGCAGAGCTCCGTGGGAGGGTCCTGCTTTTGTCTTTGTCTCCACTCAGTTCAAGGCTGCTTTGCTCCATCTGTACCACAGGTTCCTCAAAGGTAACTCTGAGTTTCAGGTTCTGAGATGTCCGGCGCTTGGAAGATGGGGACTTGAGGGCACTCTTGGGACTTGTGGCAACTTTCTGGGTAGTGCTACTTTCAGGGCCGGACTGTGTGGGGTCTCCAGAGGGCTGGCTTGGAGCCATGTTCCCCGAGCCCAGGCACTGGGATTCCACATCTGGTTCACTGCCCTCTGAGGTGGGAGATGGGCTATGGCCATCCAGGGATTTGGAGGCCTTGGTACTAAAAGGAAACCTGCGTCCTGATGCCAAGGAGTGTTTCTTTATCATCAGGTGTAAGCTTTCTGTGCTGTCCATGCTCTCCACACTCTCCACAATGGGCTGCGGCCGGGGCTTGTCAACTTTTCTCACAGGGGTGTGCTTGGGGTCCTCAGAGTTGTTGGAGTCAGTGTCAGACTCACTGAGTGACCGCTGCATCAGCTGCCTCAGTCTAGCTAACTTCAATTCCCTCTTCTCCAGAGGGATCTTTCTTGAATTTCTAGAACATGCTTGAGCATCCTGGAATTCCAAAGTTAGCTTTTCCTGGGTGCAGACATTCTCTGAAATTTCTTTTCCCAATAACTGGCGTAGAATTTTATCAGAATCTTCATCCTTTGCTTTGGCTCTGACTCGGCTGGTGCCTGACAGGCTTCCAAGAACCTGAATCCCTTCTTGGGCTCCTGGTTTGCTTTTGGCTAAAGACTCATCACCTGTATCTGTAATTCTCCACTGGGACTTTCTGGAATCTGGTGAAGATGGTGAACTGAAAAGCATGAAAGAGATGAGATGATTTTCTACTTTGCTAAAATGAACAAGACACAAGTGGCTTTTATTAGCACCAATAATTTGCAGTACACGCCTGTAATCCCAGCACTTGGGAGTCTGAGGCAGGAGGACTGTGGCAAGTTCAGGTTAGCATGGACTATAAAGTGAGTTCAAGACCAACATGAAGTACATAACAATACATACCCTGTCTCAAACAAACCAATAAACTTACAAATAAGAATGGAATTAGGAATAATCACTAAATCACTATAATAGAAATTTGCAAATATTCCACAGATGCAACCATATAGAAAATATAGCACGCCTCATACCCATGAATACTAACCTTGCTTGTCTCATTGTTCACACATCAATTTCACATGAATATTCTCATAATTCCATTTTAACAACCACATCAAGCTGTATAACCTTAACTTTTCATTTCGTAGGTCAAGAAATGAAAAAGAAAGTGATTTGTTTATAGCCATGGAATAAAGAAATAGTAGAGTTGGAGATCAGTGTAGGTGTTTTATTCACTGTCTGTCCATCGTCCGACTGTCTGTCCCTTCCTTCCCTCCTTCCTTCCTTCCTTCCTTCCTTCCTCCCTCCTTCCCTCCCTCCCTCCCCCCTCCCCTCTCCCTCCCTCCCTCCCTCCCTCCTTCCTTCCTTCCTTCCTTCCTTCCTCCCTCCTT
>PVKA01000286.1:0-170245 GCA_004027165.1 Ctenomys sociabilis | reverse complement strand
GTAGTTTTTCAGGTTATCAGATGTATGTATGCAAAATTAACTTAAAAAATTAAGCAATACTGTTTTTTCAATAAGCCAATAGAAATGTGTAGTCTTAGCTATCATGTGCCTGCCGTTCTTTCTCCTGCCCTTCCTTGCGTCCTTCCTTCTTTCCTTCCTTTCTTCCCTTTTTCCTTCTCTTCTTTTCTCCTTTCCTTCATCCCAGTAGTTCTTTCCCTTTGAACAGATTCTTTCCCTTTCATAGTATCTATTTGTATCTTTCAGATTTTATTTACTCTTTCAGTTTATTACAGTAGGGAGATAATACGATGTTTACACATGTGGGTCTGCTTTATATCACTTCTGAATATGATCTCTAGTTGTATCCATTTACCTATAAAAGTCTTGAGTCTATCTTTCTTTGTAGCTGAGTAATACTCCATTGTATAAAAACACTACCTTTTTGAAAAAAGTCTTTGTAAGTTTAATGTTGTGATAGAGTCAAACTTGTTATCCTCCTGCCTTAGCCTTCCAGAGGGCTGGGATTATACACACATGCAGTGGTCAATTCCTTAAAAGATATTAAAAGAAAATCCAGAAGACTCAACAATTTAAAATACTTCAAAACTCTGTACACCGATGTGCCTGCTATTACCTGGGTGAAGTAGGGAGTGACATGCCCTCGGATTTCTGGGCTTCGAGGAGTTGCTGGAGTTGGTTCTGTAGCATCACGCGCTCCATCGTCTGTCTGCAGGGAAACAAGCAACACAACACTGATGATTGGCTGCTGCTATCAGCGAGGTGGTGAAGGTTGTTTTTTATGATAATTTGTGTGAACTGCAATGAATTCAAAAGTTTTAAAAGTCTACATATTCTGCATTCTAACAGTTCAGAAACTTTCCTAAGAGTCAAAAGTACTACAAAGATGCTTTTTGTTCATATTGATGAAAAAGAATAATCTCAATGTTTATGACAGATAACAAAGCAACCACTATTAAATCTGTAACGTATGTATTGTTGTATGTTACCCTGTTTGTCTTTGTTTCTATTTGTTTTTGCTTTTGTTTTTACTCTTCAAAATAAAATTAAGGGTCTGGGGAGATGGCTCAATGGAATAAGTGCTTCCCTAGCAAGCACAAGGGCCTGAGTTCAATACCCAGTTCTGCAAAAAAAACAAACAAACAAATAAATAAATTAAATTAAATTCAAAGAAATGCTCATGAATAAGATGGAGAAGTAATTTATAATTATTTCTATAATGGTAGCTATTAGAAATGAGAAATACTAGAATACTTATATATGTACAAAAATACAAAAGATTTATATGTGATACATATATAATTGCTTTAAAACAGAATATTAAAAATACTATGTACAGTCTTATTTTTAAGGAAATAAGGAATATAATGAAATCTAGAAGGATATACTCACAATGATACTCTTTCTAAATTGTTTAAAGTTATAATTTTATTTATGTACTAATCAGAAAAAATAACAATAAAAAACTATGTCCACTTTGGGTAGCAATTAAATAAATGTTTTCATGTGTGAGAGGAAAATGATGTATAATAATATTATCTTTCCTCTGGACTTAAGAGCACACATCTCAGAATATTCTTTAAGTATGAAGAAAAACAGTCTAGAATCATAGGTTACAAAAAGTACAACCCACTTAGAAAACATTATTGTTCCAGAGATTGACATAAGTAAGCAAAACGGATTTTTACTGTACAGGAATAAGCAGTATTTACGGAGCCTTGGCATACTAGTGAGAAAGCCCCAAAGACTTTTTCTGCATCCTAATTCCCAGCAGATGTACTATGTTACCCCACCAGACAAAAGGGAAAGAATGTTACATATCCACTGATGCTCAGGTTGGAAGGTTGTCCTGGATCACTGGAATCACATGAGTCTGTAACAGAAGGGGCGGCAGAAGACTAGGCAAGAGAGACTGAAAATATGGGGAGGACTCAAGCCTGACATGCTTGTTGCTGAAGAGCGAGGTATGGCACCTGAGCATGGAGCGTGGCTGGAACTGACCCTCAGCTGGCAGCCAGTGGGCACGTGAGACCTAACATCCTACAACCACGAGGAACTGATTCTGTCCACAGCCTGGACGAACAAGGCACTTACTCTACAGTGCCCAAGAGGATGCAGCCTGCCAACACCTTGACTTTAGCCTGGCAAGACTCTTACTGGCCTTCTGACCTGCAGAAGCATAAGACAAATCTGTTCTGCTTTTAAGTGACTTATTTTGTAGACTAATGTTTTTACATCCTTGGGGAAAGTTTTTTCGTTTTTTTTTTTTTTTTTTTTTTTTGAGACAGGTTCTCACTATGCAGTTTGTGATGGCCCTGTGTACACTCTTGTAGCCCCCAGGCTGGCCTCAGAGATGCCGAGATCCCTCCCAAGTGCTGGGATTACAGGTGTATGCCACCATGCCTGGCATGGCATGTCTGGAGTTACAGGGGCAGCACTGCAGGCAGTACCAGAGATCAAACTTGGGTTCTTATGCTTGCTAGGCAGGTGCTTATACCACACTGAGCTATATCCCCAGACCTTAGAAAAAATTTCTAAGCCTGCATTTCTCTGTGTTGCTAGTATTTAACAAGCCAAAAGGTAAACTGTCCTGTTACTGTGCTGAACAGATTTCTCCATTCATTTTCAATTTTTCCAACTTTGCTGAGATTAAAGGAAGTGAGATATCAGGGTCTACAGGTTTTCTACAATTCTCTATGTACCTCTCAGATTTTCTTTTGCCATTACTTTAACTACAACTGTGCACAGCATTTAGTTTTGGAGGTACATAGAGAATTGTTATATACTAGCGCATATATATATATATATATATATATATATGTATATATACATAAAATTATATATATATATATATAAATTTACTACAGGATCATCAACAAAGTGGCCAGGACACAGCTGTGAACAGCTCACCAACTAAACGGCTATTGTCGCTCATGAAATTTTTTCAGTCTACCATTGGAGAATGTGTTTTGATCTGCTCTGAGTATGTACCTTTAGGAAAAAACATTCAGATGGTTGTTTCACAGTTCTTTATGGATTTGTTCAGGCACTACTAGATGTAGTAGATGTTGGTACAGCTTTTTTTGAAATACATTAGGTAGTATCAGCCCACATTTTAAATGAGTATGACTTTTGTTCTAGCAATTCCTCCACATAACAACTTATTTTTAGGGATATCAAAGTAGGGACAAGAAGACATGTGCAGAATTATGCTTCCTGTGGAAAGCTAAGTTACTGAGTCATTAATCTTTGCATACTTTTGCTTCAGCTACATAGGAAACTTCAGGCTCAACCAGCTCACCTGTCTTGAGGTTTCGTTCGGCTGGGCAGAGCATGCTCATAGGTAAATGTGTAATTTTAAGTTTTACATTTTATTGTATTTACTAGAGAGTATCCTTTTTTTTTTGACAGGGTCTCACCATGCAGTTCAGGTTGGTTTGTACTCACTATGTGGCCTAGGCTGGCTTACAACTCACTGTGACCCTCCTGCCTCAGCGTCTCAAGTACAGATGTGTGCTACCATGCCCAGCTTTACTAGGAAAAATCTAAACTCATTATGCAGATTATTTTAGGTACTGGCTGGGGAAGGACACAGAAGCAGAGTGGTAAATGAGGGTTCCCTAGGCTGAGAGAAGGGAAAGAGAACTGCAGGTTTGCCATATTTCTGCACAATTATAGTCAATTAAGGCCTCTTACTCACCTGGCCCTTTCTTCAAGTGAGCTGTAGTTAAGATTAACATGTTAATATATATAATACATATTACTTTATTTAAATATGATATACATATATACATGTTTTACTGTTTAAAAGAATCATAAATCATCTGCAACATATCGTACATATGATATATATATGACTTTATATTCCCCCTTTGAAATTTAACTTTGCAGGTTTACACTCCTGATTGCTCAATATCACTTAGAATTACATTACTTTGAGCACTAATTCCAGTTTTCAGGAGCCTTCACCTGACAACAGTAACTTGATAAGAGAGTGCTGGCCTCAGTCCCCTCAGGCAAGCGTTAGCTTTATTTTTTGGCTGAACCGGGGATTGAACACAGGCCCTTATGCTTGCCAGGGAAGTGCTTAGTCCACTGAGCCATGTCCCTGGCCCAAGCATTAGCTTTAAATCTGTCAACTTGCTAGAAACCTGCCTGATAGACTCTCACCCAGGCCTCTTTTCTTCAGAGGTATCTTCACAAGCATCAAGAAAAACTTCCTTGGGCTGACAAGACAACTCAGTGGTCTAAAGCACCTGCTTAGGCAAACTGAGGCAAGTGCTCAAGGACTGCAGTTCCATCCCCCGCACCGCATGCTCTGCCAGCCCCACCCCCAACATGGGCTGAGCTGGCCAGAAAAAAACAAAAACAAAAAACCTCCTTGACACCCAAATATGCAATGTGTATCCATTTAATAAGCATATCAAGAAAACAACTGACTTCAGTTAGAGTGAATACTGTTTTATACTCTGAGGATTGCTGAAGCACTTATTAACTTTTATAATAAATTTGCTGGTGATGGTTATGAAGTAGTTTGGGTATTTCTTTTCTGCTTTATTTTTGAGAAAGGGTCTCACTATGTAGCCCATGCTGGCTTTGAGCTAACAGCAATCCTCCTACCTCAGCCTCCCAAGTATTGGGATTATAGGCATGCACCACCATGCATGGAGCTGAAATTGCTTACCATTTCCAAAATACACATTTTTAATTTTTAGGAAAACTGAGAACTTGTCCATTTATAGTTTTTTGTTCACTCTCATGCTTTACGACTACTAGAATACTAACGACAGAAAATCAGGGAAGATGCCTACACGTGCTTCAGTGCTCTGCTCTATACCCTGGCCTGAGATGTGAACACAAGCAAAGGCTCGCTCCTGACCCTCTGAAGGTTCAATTCCCTGCTCAGGGAGCTGTTCCTGCACCTGGCTTAAATGCAGTATCATTTTGCCTCTGTGGAGATGGCAGGTAACGCTTGTTAAGATTGAGGAAAAGGTAACCCTAGAATCCCCTGTATGCCTGGAAGGCAGGGAGCCTGCCTGAGCACTGCAGTGAATCTCAGCACAACAGTTCGACCATGTTTGCACAGAGCCAACAAGCCACTTACTCCTTCAGCTGCTTGGTCAGCTTCACCACCTGGGAGGCCAGCGACATGCAGGTCTCCACCACCACCAGGTACCTTGCGCACAGGCTGTGCCCATGCCGCTCTGCACTCTGGGAGGGCTTCTCCCCCACGTGGTTCTGCATGGTGACATTTGCTCCATACTCAACCAAGGTCTGTCAGAAAGTGCAGAGATACATGATTACACGAGTCTCTCTCTAAATGCTGTATTTTTAATAAAATATAATAGAACGTGAATGAGACTTTTCTTGTTATTCTAGAGGCAGTCATCAGAGGGGTGGGGAAGCAGGTTACCAGTGATGTCAGGTGTCTGTCTTCAGAGCCTACCAAGGTGGAGCAGAGCCAGTCTAACTTCTACCTGTCTTCATCTGCTGCCCACACAGGACAGAAGTTGCTCCTGTCCAGAGTACTTTCCTGAGCTATGAGACCCATTGTTTGTGACAAGGCATTTTGTTCCTTCTGACATCTGGACTCCAAAAGGTCAACCATAAAGCCACAGATGCCTATATAACAGGGGAGGTAACTGTCTGCTTGCCTGGACCTACTTGCTTGAGCCTGGGGACTGTTTTTAGAATACTTGTTAATTTCCCACTGAGTCTACTTGAACAAGAAGCAAATGGACAGAAGACAAGGGCAAGGCAGGGAGTAGGTGGCTGGGAAGTAACCAACATGCCCACCATGAAGGGAGGTCAGTGTGACTGATGTGTCCTTGTTCGCAAGGAGAGAAGTTTCCAGTAAAAGTTGGAAGCAGAGGGCACTAGAGGACAAGAAAACTCCATGCACAGAGGGAGAAGGAATCACGGGAGGTATGAAGAGGCCCCACCCTCAATACCAGCCACATTCTGCGCTTGAAGGGTGCCACAGAGTGTGTCAGTGACCATGGCCAGTCACAAGGAAGCAGTGGCACAGAGGCTGTGGTGCTTCCCCTTAAGCAGAGACATCTGAATTATTTCTTGTGTTCTCTTTGGCTCCACCACTGAGGCCCAGGAAGCAGAGGTGGGCGGGAGCTGCAGGGTGTGGTGATAGCCAGTCTTGCCTTGCCCCCTACTGCAAGTCCCTACCCAGGATGTGGTGGGGTGGGGTATGGATGGGAAGAATGCTGTGGACCAGAAATAAGACTGAAGCTTTAAGTTTCTTTGGAGTAAATTTTAATAGCCCAAGGCATGACAAAAGTCATAGACTGTGGCCATAAACACAGGAGAGGGAGACTTGTTGGAGGATGGCTAAAAGTAATTTAAAAACAATGAAACTATTTTGTATTTACAGAGATGTTACAAGAGTTCACAAAAAGCTGTTTATATCACTACTGTTCAACTACCATAACCTGATGTGTTCTTTGACAACATCATGACAAAATCGCATCATAAACTTAAGGTTTATTCTGGTAGTAATAATTTATTTCCACAAATGATAACTGTACTTAAATTCTTAAGACTACTTAGACTGGAGGTCATTAAGGAGCTCATTTTTCTTTTTGGTTTGTGACCACTCATCATGAAAGGTCCATTTACCATGCAACTTTACCATGTCCCTTACAGGGGTTCCAGAAGGCTCTGTCAGCGGTGAGCTCTCAGAGCTTGTGGAGACACAGGGTGAACAAACACTGGCACCACCTCCTGTTTACATTGCCCTCCAGTTTTCTTTGCCCAGTTTTCCTCACTGCATCCCCTCCTCACTTCATAAGGACGCTTGTTCACTCTCAGTCTCTTCTGGTTTGTGTTTTTTAAACTTTGCATCCATTGGCTAGACCCTTTCCCAGTGCCAAAACTATTAGTTGTGTTTAGTGGAGTGACAAATGCTCTGGAAGAAGAGACTGCTGCTTTTCACATATTAGAAAGGAAAATAATTTTTTATTTTATTTTATTGAAGAACAAACAGCAATGAGACAGTTTCAAGACAAATTAACAGGACAGATTCGATAAATTAATACACTGCAAACTGTTTTTGTAATGTTTTGGTATCGTACAAGATGCATACATGATGTTATAATTACAGACATTATTATAGCAGATGTCTCTAATCAGTGAATTAAGAGAGTATAGCTGTTTACTTATTTTTTAATTTAAATTTTAAATAGAATCAGTGATATCAACTTCTTCTTGTTTTTTAGTCATATATTAGCTGATTATTATTTCAAGACTATTAAATATTAAGATGACTGGTAAACAGAAAATTATCATTTGTGTTAATTATCACTCTTACACAAGAAATAATGCTGCTCCTTTAATGTTTCCATGGATCCTGATAAAAATTTATTATTTTTATTTATTTATTTTTATATTTTAGGGAAGGGCTACAAGGTGTTCAGGGTCTCACTACTGGATTGGACTCATAGTGATCTTCCTGTTTATAGCCTCCCAAGTGCTGGGATTACAGCACTCACCACCATGCCCCATCTCACACACTGTGTCAGTGAGCCCTGGGGTGGGGCTGGCACGGCAGGCCAGGAGATGGAACTCCGTGCCCCTATGTCTGCCTAGGCAGGGGCATTCATCCACTGAGCTATTTGACCGACCCTTTTATTTAATGTATTTAATGTCTACATGTTCTCACTATACAGATCAGACTCCAAGTGATCCTTCCTGTCTTTCAGCCTCACATGGGCTGGGATTACAGGTATGCGCCACCATGCCCAGTTTCTTTCGCCATCTCAGCACAACCCAGAGGTGGGGCTAGCAGGGCCAGCTGGAGATCGAACCCTTAGCCCCTGCATCTGCCTGAGCAGGTGCTTTAATTCACTGAGCTATCTGGTCGGCCCACTCGTCTTTTTTTTAAAGTTGGTACCTTCAGTTTGGAAGACACATGCCTTGCCACAATAATGGGAAAACATTCAGATATGTGTACTCCAAATATTTCCTACTGAGACAGGACTTAAAGAATGGCGTTAAGTGAACATAAAGCTTTCTGCTGTTAATTGTGCTGTCCTTTCCACTTACACCTTTTCTTTTGTGTATTTTCTACTTCCTGACTGCTCTCTATCTCCCCAAGCAACTAGTTTTCAGAGAGCTGTTTTCTGTCTGGGGTATAGTCTACCTTGTACACAGCAGAACCTCAGGACCTGCTGCATGAATCAGCACCCTGGGCTGGCAACAAAGAAAACAACACACACACATCAAGAGAAGTGCTGCTTTATAAGGGCAGGAAATGTGTTTTATACATACGAAAACATGTGGCACTGTATGACATCACTGAGGTAGAAGTATTTCTATAGTAACAGCCTTCAAGCATATGCTATGAATTTTCTTTTCCCTGAGATGTGGGAACAAATCCATAAATGTTGGGGCATTTTCAGTAAGAATGCTTTGATTGACCTGATTTTGTTAAAATATAATTTTATTAAAACTAAAGTTTTAAGTCAAACCTAAACTTTGAATCTTTTTCTATTCTTCAGTGTTTAGTTAGAACTCTTCTCACCTGACTAACCCTCCTCTTTTGACCATTTCTTTCTTTTTGTTCTCTCTGAGGGTTTTTAACATTTTGTGGTGAAAGTGTTAACAATGCTTTCATTTTCACTGGCCCCCGAACTTCTGGGGACCACCACTGGGCTTTCCCATCATGTGCTGTTCCAATGGTGGCGTCAGGTTGAGCCCAGACCTGTGCAATTCTGTATCTGAGTGACAGATGAGTTGCTGCCTTCTCTCCTGCAGGAAGCCATGGCCCTGGAGAATAGCCCATGAGCTCTGATGAAGTGACTACAGTACAGAGTGGAGTGGCTGGCCCAGCAAGACCTAAGGCTCAAGACCTAAGGCAACAGGATCTATCTTCTTTCCCTAACTAATGCCAGGCTTTACTGGATGCATTGAGAGGCTCAGGCCTAGTACAGACAAAATAAAAGATGACAGCCTACTGTGAAGAATTCCTTGATTCAGTCCTAGAAAATGTCTTGTTTTTCATGCATGCTTAGGGCAAAGATGTACTAATGAGTGTAATAATGGTCTACTCTGGGGAGACTGAAAGATATCAGTCTGGTTGATTCCCTGCTGTTTTGAGAGTATAGCATACTTCACAGCTACTGTTCTCAGCACTTGGGCATTAAGGATAATGTTAGGTGAGCAGGCAAAGTCCCTTTCCACACCTCTGATATTGAAGTAAAAACTCTTCATAAGGGATACTTATGCCTACACTTGTGTGGATATTTTAAAATACAAATATAGTTTGGGCAGGATATCCTGTCTGCTTCTTGTATTATGGACAACCACTAGGAAGGTAACAATGCAAAAAGTATTAATTATTGAAACTGTACTATACTATAATTCAGCTTTTTTTAAAAAGTATACAGCTACATTCTCTTAATTCAATGAATAGAGGCATCTGCTCTAATAGTGTTTGTAAACAGCATATCATGTCTGCACCTTGTACAACAAATAAGCACTAAGAAAACAATATGCAATGTATTAATTACTGAATCTGTTCTACTAATTTGATTTGAAACTGTCTCACTGCTATTTGTTCTTCAATAAAATTATAGAAAAAAAATGAAGGATCATTTTGTATCTCTATATACAAAATAGGACAGATATACAGCTGCTTTCTCCTAATTCAATGGGAAGAAAGATTTGTATTAATAGTGTTTGGACAGGATACCACGTCTGCATCTTGTACTATGAATAACCACTACAAAGACAACAATATGCAATGTATTAGTTATTGAAACTGTCCTACTAATAGGTTTTGAAACTGTCTCATTGGTATTTGTTTCTCAATAAAATCAATAAAAAACACAAATATATTGTAATTTCTTGCATCTACTATATTATAAAAGGTGATTTAAGCCAGGCATTCTCCTGATAGACAAATGCTGATTTTTGTTTTATTACTTGACGCAGTGCTGTCCTCTGGCAGGGCAGCAGGCTGCGTACCTGTATGCACCCGAGGTAGCCCTGCTGTGAGGCTGCATGCACAGCGCTGTTGCCGTCTTGGTCGACTTCATCCAGGGAGATGCCTTGTTCTTGCATGAACTGAAGAAGCCACAAAAGGATCTTTTCCTGCATGCACAAGGACACTTGGAATTAACAGAATGCCATGCAGAGAAGTTGAATACAATGACAGCAGAAAACCATTCCCTAACTTTTGAAGAGCACATTAAACCAAGATTATTATATCAAAGGAAAATTCTCACTCAATAGCAATGGAAAATTCATGAATCTAGCTGAAGTGAACAAAAGGAGACCTAGTGGGGGGATTTTACGGTAGGAAATTACCTTGGAAATACTTTTCTTTCACTCACAGAAAGGCAAACAGATTCACAGAAAGTATGAATACTTCCTTCAAGTGCCACAACTAGGCAGATCCAAAGTAGGAACCAGAATCCTGTTTTTTTGACTAAAGTTCCTGAGAAAATCTTTTTACTATTGTGTTAAACTGTGTACAGGCTTTAATTATGTTGCCAGAAAATTTTAAACTATTGAGATGCAACTTCCAGTTTTAAATTTTAAATTCTGAAACCTCCTACCTTTTGCAATCAATAGACCTACATGAAGAGGTAACATTTCATATTGTCAGGTACAAGATAAACTCATTGAACTAAAACCAGGAGCCTTTTGTTTTTCTGACCAAGTGGTGGTAGCATTATAAAGTAAAACCATTTCTTTCATCTTTAAGAGAGAGAATGAAAAGCACCGAACACAAGCATTTCAAAGCAAAGTCATAATCCAGGCATTATGTTTTGTCATAATCTGTCTGCATTTTACCCACTTAATGTTTTGTGGTATTTTCATGTTGTGTTTGGCTTTTCAAGAAAGCACAGTGATGGGATTTCACTGTTTTAAAATAGAATAATTAAATATAAAGTTAGAAAAAAACAAGAGTGGTAAAAACAACAGCATGAGGCTTAGTGAGTGGAATTTGACGTTTAAAAAGATGATCGTGTGTTTGAAATAGCCTTGAACTTTTTTTTCTTAGCCTTTTAAAGGATTTTTTTTCCAGTTATTTGCTCATACTTGTCATGAACTTTATACTTTTCTGGATTAAATTTGCCTTCATCTTCCAAACATGCCAACTAATCTCCTAAAGGAATGTTGGATAAAAGCAACTCCTTTAATGTTTCACCCCTTATGCTAGGAACAGGGCACTATTTATGAAGGTATCAGACATAGGGACAGACTGAACATTTGTACCACTATTTTTCTGAATGAACAAGCAGGAAGTAAGACTTCTAAAAAGCAAAAAGAAAAAACATAATAAATGCCTATAACCTTCCAGTATGAACCTGGGAGAGCAAGATGAGTCTTAGTTGCAAACTCAGACAAACCTCGTAGAAAGCCAGGTCCCTAGAGAGTAGAATGGAAAGAGGCTGGAGGCCAGGATTGGGAGTGGAAAGCCAAAATATCCTGGCATGCATAACCTTTTTCTCTCTGGGAGAAAGCTGCAGCTGATACTTAAAACTATAACAGGTAATGTTTCGCAAGCCTGGAGTAAAGCTACTTCCTTTACCTTTTCCAATTAGGTACAGGAAAAATACTGGATTACTTTTAAGTGGAAACATAATCACACCACATGATATTAACTCTTCAAGAATCTCAATGAGGAGGTATCCTAGGATAAAAATACCGTTGGACTATGTTAAACATTTGTTGGAAGTCCTTGGGTAAGATACATCAAAACTACATGAGGACGGGCTGATTTGCTAGTGAAAAAGATCCTATGACATGCAGATCACACCCTCTCACAGCACACTTACAAGCTCAGGGTGACTTAACTTGCCTCATGACATTAAATCACACACTTCTAAAACTGCAGACTGGAAGGAATTTCAGGGAATTATCCAATTCAAACAGCCTTATTTTATAAACTTGAAAACTGAGGGAAAGTATAACTATGGGTTCTCTTATTCATAGGGGCTTCTTCCAGCAAGTAAAACTCAGAGGCTTTCAAGATATTTAGAAATGTTTTACCCATACTTCTTGTCATGAAAGTTTTCATTTCTTCTGACACAAACATTATTGTTGTTAGATAACTCCACTTGCACAAAGATACCCTTACTAACATACAGTATGTGGGTTTTTAGTGGTGGAGTCATAGGCAATGAAATAATGAAATAATACTTTGTAATATCAGGAATTCTGCTGTTGATGAAATCTGGGGGTTAGTCTTAGATTCTGGAAGAACAAGACACATAAGATCGTATGTCATGAAAGAGTTGGCTTGGATCTTAAGGGCTCTCCAAGCCAGAATCTGTATTGTTATAATAACCTGTCTTCTTTGTTATTATAGAGATCTTATCCAATTCAATATGAGATCTTATCCAATTCAATATGAGAGATTTACATAAGGGGAGAACCATCTTTGATTGTTTAGGATAAAAACAACAACTGTTTATCCGACATCTCAAATTTATTTTTCTGTAGGTCAATTTACTTCCATAAGAAGAAAGCAATTCATCTGTTGACTCATATAGTGAAATAACTATCTTTCCTATAATACCATGCAGAAAAATCCTAGCAAAATGGATAGGTTGAAATACATTTGGTCTAACAACCCACACTTAGGATTTCTGAGCTAGTTGTGAAGATGGTTAGTATTCATGGTTTAGGTAAAAGCATATTTAACATTCAATCTCAGAAATTCTACTAATTCTGGAGAACATACTTGTGGAAACACAGTGCTACAAACTAACAGTAACTTATTTGACAAACACCTCAGAAGAAGGACAAAATACACACAGCTAGTTATTATCTAGGTGCAAAGCACATAGCCATACATAATGTGTCTTCTGCTTCCCTTAGCCCTTCAGTGGAAGTTCTTTCTTCTCTACTTCCCTTTTCCCCTCTTGTCCCCTCCCATCTTACCTGGTTGAGATGTTGAAGGAAGAATGTAACTTTCTATTTTAATTTTTCCATTAATATTGCTTTTTAGAGAATACCCATGTAGTCATGTGCATGGAGAAGCCCTTTTGGACTGTTTCCGTTTTATACCTTTATCTGTCTCTCTAATTTACTTTTTATCCACCCACGCATATCCATCTACATATTAGCTTGCATCTACTAACTGAAAGCTTCTTCATGTACTAGTTTTTCTCCTGGGGATTTCTGGTAACCTACTTTAGTTTTACAGTATTTTATATGCTCCCAAAGGCAATGCAAGTTGTTTAAGGAGGCAATTAATACATATAAATTATGAGATTTGCTGGACAAAGTCTAATAAAAATTTGATTGAAAAGCATGTCACAGTTTTTTATTGCTGGTATCAATGAAATCTCTATAGTTTGTGGTGTAAGTTCTGAAGCAGTCAGCTTTGTCTGCAATCACAGATCATCAAATCTAATACTATGTCCATTTTAAGATTCATTTCAATTTTTGAGATGTTAAAATATAAAACAGTCCAGCAACAATTTCATAATGCAATTTATTGTAAGATAAATGTAGGATCTTGAGATGGTAAGACATACAAAACAATCACTATATATAAAATTGATTAAATAGGTTGAGGCCTACATAATTCTTTGCATGTCTCTCTTTACTTATGGTGAAATAAGTAAATAATACCATCAGCAACTTGGAAGCCGTCAAAATATCATAATAGCCACCATTTATCTAGTGCCTACATTATGCTGGCCAATGTTATTTTTCTTAGTGCTCACAATAACCCTCTGAGGAAGATTTTTTTTTATCTCTTATTATTTAAATGAGGAAATAGGCTCAAGGGACAGTTTCTTTGCTTTCTTTTCTTTTTAAATGGATAGAGTGGAGGCCACTAGTAACTGGAAGGGCTAGGATAAAATCCAGAAAACTGAGAGAGGACGGATAGCTCAGTGCATGAAAGTGCCTGCGGGCTCCTGCAGGGGCCCAGGCCTGCCATGCTGGCCCCATCCTGCAGCACGCTGAGATGGTGCCTGAGACTGGATGTGGTGGCGCGTACCTGCAGTCCCAGCACTTGGGAGGCTATAAACAGGAAGATCACTATGAGTCCCATCTGTGCAGTGAAACCCTGTACACCCTGTCCTAAAATACCAAAACAAATGAACAACAACAACAACACCGAAACCCCCAAAACAACTTCTCACTCCTGAAAGGTCAGACTCTGAGTGACATGTGCCCTCTGTGGTTGTTAGGTTCAAGAATCATGTGAGCTCCCTGTCAGTCTGAGTCTGTAGTGCTCTGGGTCAGCTGTGCTTCTCAAGATCATGGCTTGTAGAGCATACAGGCGTGCATGCTAATTGAATAGTTCCCTTTTTTTCCTTCATCTGCAATCACAGTACTTTTTAACCTTTTTACTTCCTTCTGCCCTGTGACAGTGGGACAGCAAAGTCAAGGAATTTCTTCTTTCTAAAGTAGATAGTTGGGGCCAGGGAGATGGCTCAGTGGAATAAGCGCTTGCCTGGCAAGCATAAGGGCGTGAGTTCAATCAAGGGCTCCGCAAAAAAAAAAAAATATACACAAACACACACACACACACACACACACACACACATATAAAAAGTAGACAGCATTGGAAACAACACCACCTATAGACATATGCCTATTACTGCTTATAACCATTCACAAGAACTGTTGAGACTTTTTCCCCAAAAACATACTCTTTTAGGGCATCATTAGATAAGGGCAAAGGGAAGGGCAGGGAAAGGGAGGGTAACAGCGGGGATGGATAAGAAAAATCCATTAGATGCATATATGAAAGTGTCCTATGCAGCCTAATAGTTTAACTTGTATGTACTAATAAAAATAACATGAATAAAATAAAAAAATTAAAGTCTACTTTCTTATTCAAAAACACTTTTAAAATATGTATCAGGGAGGATTTAAAAAGAAAATAAACATAGTGTAGGCAAAGATGCTCTTGGTAAGCACTCAGTATATTGATGTAGCTTATTTCTGTGGAAAAATATCTTGACTGAAAGTCACGTGAAGGATTCACAAACAGAGCTGCAGGTGTGCTGCAGACAGTCACACAGTGGCCACTGCAGGATCAGCCCACAGGGGCCTGCCCCGCAACTGGGACCTCTGTGCTTAAACAAAGCAGCCCAAGTCACACAGGCAGTGACTTTGAATCAACAGGGCTCTGTATCAATCACTGAGTCCCAGCACCCTTCTCAGGCAGGCAAGGCAGGCCTATCCAAGGACACATTGCATTCCCAAATCTCCCAGAGGCTTTCACCTTTGCACTCCCTCTGGCTAGTTCTACTAGGTAGTAGAATCTGGCAATGAAATAATTGCATCCTCTGAGACTTCAAGTGTCAAGAAGAGGAAAATCGATTCCTATCAGTGGCAGATCTATCACTCTATGAGGCTACTGAAAACTGCTGGCTACCCTCTGGTACTGGAGTCTTTAAAGGTAATTTTTACAAGAGAAAGACACAAATTGGGAGTCAAGTGGAGCCCATTCTTTAAGAATCTATATGAGGGGCATAGGGCAACTAAAATGAGCCTAGAGGAATTTTTCTCAGAACTATCCTTGCCAGAGATATTTACTGAAGAAACAAAACCAAGACACACTCAAGTAAGTGCTTGATGTAGGAAAATTGCATGTGCTAAATCCATTAGAAAGCTGTTCAATAACAGCACTCCTTGTGAAAATATTAGCCTTGTACTGGTTCCAAGTTCAGCATCTCTGCAGGTTATCAGTTACATAAGTGGAAGAGTGGGTGTCAGGTGGCTGGGCACAACTCTCAAAGCTAATGGGCTTCTATATTTTCCACTTGGGTAGGAATGCTCTCCTAAGAGTGTTGAAGAATGCCCCCCTCAAAGCTCAATTTTAGGTCAGAAAAATGCTTATCAGTTTACAATAATCTAAAGATTGATATTAGCAAGAAATAACCCAGCTGCTAATTTCTACCTTTTCTGCTAGTTCAGTACAGTAAGCCCCAGTATCACCCAGCCAGACCCAGAAAGGGCACTATCTTTGTTCTAGCACGGCACCTTCAACATTACCAGAAACCTGCTGTGAGAGCTGAACAAAGAAACTGGCATATATAATTGCTCAGGCAAAAGAATGCCGAACGCTGAATTAATTTACTTAAGAGTCTCCAAATGGTCCTGCAATCCCTTACCCCTTTTTAAAGCTCTCTTACAAATTCAGGCAGCTTTCCTACCCACATTTCTATAAGTCCTCTTTAGGCTTTAAATAAGCAAATGAAGATAAGATTGTACGATTTTATTTATACAATTTAATAACATTCTATTTTAGGCTACAAATAAATTATAAAGATTAACAATATTCACATTCTTATGATTTTTTGGCATTTTTATTTTCCCTTTGCCCGTCTAAGCAAAACAGTGTATCCTTAGTAAATGCCTATTAACTATTATTGATTGTTTTTAATTTTTTATGTGTTTAGTACAGGGTCTCACTACACAGATCAGACTTGTAGTGATCCTCCTGTTTTCAGCTTCCTAAGCACTGGGATTACAGACATGCACCACCGCACCCAGTCTGAGTCACGATCTCTGCATGCCCCAGGGACAGGGTCAGCACCACACCCTGGGGACTGAACCCCATCCCTGTATCTGCCTAAGCAGGTACTTTAATCTGCTGAGCTATCTGGAGATCCCTGATTGTTTCTAGAACACAAGGTGGAGACTAAGTACAATACATGAAGAAGACACTGTCATTGTAATATTTCAGAAACAATGGCTTAATGAGTTTCAAATGATCCTTCCCCTTTCTTCATGAATGTTCATAGTCAGGTCATAGTTAGCTATTCACTCATAGTTAGCTATTCCTCTGAATAGTACAATGTATAGCTAGATAAAATTGTAAAGAGGGTTTTCTTCACCTATATCAATACCACTGTAACACTTGATACAAATTGTGTGTACAGATGAGGACAAAAGAGAATTTGGCCTTGAAGTCAGAGCATCCAAGTAGAAATTTACTCTTTGCTACTAAGTGTATAAGTCATTTAACTGCCTTTAGTCTCCTCATCTATAAAATGGGGGTTAAATTCAACACAAACTCATGGGATTGTTTTGAAGATCAGATAGTGTACACAAAATCCAATGACATGGAGTTGGAACACATATGGAGTGTGTGTGAATGTAGTTTACCCTGTTAAAGATGTAACATAGTTACATCTATGTTAACTGAAGTCATTCTAGGACTCCCCTTAAAGACAGACCTGGTCATGCTCTTCAGCCAATGTTTTGTATTTGACATTGTCAAGCTTGAAAAAGCCTAATCTCTTACTGACAATAACACAATTTACTAACACTAGGACAGTTTATGAAACCAAATACAGTTATATGCATGAGAAAGTTTTCATTGTCATAAATAAATATGATTAAATCTATTTTAATACAATGTTGACTTTATTATTTTTTAAGTCTAAAAGTGACATTTTGTGTTTCTTGTATATTTAAAAGGAAATTTACATTTGTACTCTTCAAAGAGTAGCAGGGATTGTTTTTATTCCATATACTAGACCATGATCTGTGTACATTAGTTATTGTTAGGATTTTCTAATATAAAATTAATTGTAACTAAAAGGCATCATGTAAGTGTGTTGGTTCATCTTCAGGAGAGGGAGACTTCCTGATATGAAGATTTTAACTTCATGTCTGATAAAAATATTTTTCCTTTTGATAAAGATCAAATGTAATGTTAAAAATAAAAAAACATATGCACAAAAGCCTCCTGTAATTCTATCCATGAGATAATAACTGTAAATGTATTGTATCTTAGTTTTTCCTAAGATATAATAAACATGTTTTCTCTTTTTCTAAATTCAATTGTTAGCAAATTACAAAAACAGTTTTGTATTATATATTCTAATTAATATTGTGTAAGGACTATTTTTGAATAAAATTCCATCATTTGAATGTAGGCTTCATTCTTAGTAAATAAATTAGGTTGTTTAAAATATTTCTTCATTAAAATGTGCTAGGATGAATAGCACTGCTTATACAATTTTGGATTTTGATGATTCTTTTTAAAAGTTTGCATTGTGATGAACTAATGTAAAAAGAGTAGATTTTATGGGCATGCAAAGGTAAAATAATGAAAAACGCCATACCTGGCCATAGCAACCTGCATAATGAATAAGGCTTGGAAAATCCTTTGAACAACTCAGCTCTGCAATGGCTTCAGTTTCACTCACCATCCAACGTACACACTCCAACTGGCCATTCTAGATTTTAAAAAAGAAGAAAAATTCAAGGGAATGCAGCTCAGTCTAACTAAATCAGCCTAATTTTTTTTATCTTTTTAATACCAAATTTCTACCAAAGCCTACAGTCATGGGTTTACTTATTACACATTAATAAGGAGAATTACTAAGCTTATATTTTTGAAATCATCTTATCATCAGACCAAACATTTGCCTTTAGGCTTAATCAAACAACAAAATGAGAAATGAAAAAGAAATTAAAGTTATTTTTCTTCTAAGTCTATTTAGCTACTAAAATAATTTGTTCTTCTAATATCATTTTGGAAGACTGCTTTAGAAAGCAAGTATTTTAGGAATATTTGTTTTCCATTTTTTTGCTTAACCATTTCCAAAAGGTGCTCAATAATATTTTGAACTCCCAAGTATCTGTTGCTGAGTCCCTAGAAAACACATGATAAATTCTACACCTAACTCACACTATTTGTTGCGTTCTTTTTAAAGAGTTTCCATGTGGGGAGAGGTGTCTAAGCTCTGGTATGACACTGTAGCTCCTTTTCTCTTATGTGAGTATCTTATGTGACACCTGAGCTCTGGTTTTCCTGTCAGCCTAGCCATCCTATCCAGGAAACCCTTGCATGCCTGACCAAGTGTGTTTGTCTTTAGTGACACCAGGGCTCTCGGAACAGTGTTTAATGGGGTGAACAACCACCAGGTGGTTACTGGTGTTAAAAACAAGGTTCTAAAATGGAAGAATGATGCCTCTGTAGCTTATCTTTCAAAGTGAACTGAATGGACTGTAATGGTATGAATCAGGATAGATTTCTAAAGGGAATGACATTTGTTACAAGATATTTGTACTTACTACTTTTATAAATTCTAGGTCAAATAATGGGACCGAGAAACACTTCTATTTCTCAAATTACTGTGCAGAAGCGAAGTAGGAAAGGCCTGAGACCACAAATCTATGAAAGCTCTGTGTTTTATGGATTTAGTATATTTTTCATTCAAACAACTTAAAAATGATACTTGAACTTTTAGACTTCTTGTATGGTAGCAATACTGTTGACTGCAGGAATCTAGGTCTGAATTAGTATCTACATACAGACACAGTTAAATGTGTTGTTCTAAGGGCTGGCTTAATGGCTACTATGTTTATGTACCTTCCTACTCAGAGATTTTTAATTTAGCAAAATAGGCACTAGCTAGGGCATATAAATGAAGAAAAAAATACTTTCAACTACAACATAGTAAGGAGACAGTCAATCTACCATTAGTCACAAAAATGCGAACTATACTTTATGATATAAATATCAAAATGTCAATGCAAATGTCACATTGACACTAAGAATATTTTACGTGTCACTGATATGGTCAGTGATGACCATACTCAGGTGTCTTCTTTTAGGATTCCGTAATGGGACTAGATCTGAGTCTGTTTTCCTACAGTGGCACTATTGATAGGCCTGTCTTTTCCAGAGGCTATGAACTCCTTAAGAAAAGGGACTATACTGTACTTAAATGGCTACTGGCAACATCTCACATGGTACCAGGAGGGTTTGGTACACATTGTTGAACTTAAATCTACTGAATCTTGCCTTCACATTTGATTTATTTTTCTTCGTGATTGTTGCTGCAGCTCAGCTCTTCAAATGACATAGCACCACACATAACCAGGAAAATGGTATATTTGAGGGTCACAGATTTCTTATTTAATGAAAGGTGTATTTTCCAATTATTATGTAAAGCCAGGTACATATGGAGAAGTTCAGGATGCATTATATTTCCCAAAAAATCACTTTAGATTTTTGATTAACATGACATTTTACATTTATTTTCTAAAGATCTTAAACATAATTTTGGGTTACCACCTAGTCTTCCAGCAATCAGATACATTTTACAGTGGAACACAGTGCCATGCAATAAACACAGATTGCACTAAGTTGTGGGATTTTGACAACAAAGTCTCTGCAAGAACTAAAAGTCAGATCTACACTGGGATTCTAAGCTGTACTTTTAAAGACATTTAAACTTTAAACCTGACCTGCTAAAAGCCCGCTTTACTATCTGAAATACTTACACATTCTATCGTCCCTTAAAACATACTTTATTCTTATTTGTCTATTCATTATTCTTATGTTAGGAAAAAGCTTATGTTGTCTGATAGATCATCTCAACTGTGGTCATGAATAACAGCACAGCAATGTGTCACTGTCCTCTCTTGCTACTGGCTGCTTCAAGCTTGTTCTCACTGGACAAAAAATTGGAATGCCGTCTCAAAACCTCAAAGCAGTTAAGATGCTGAAATTATTCATTTCTTATATGTAGCATGTTCATCTGCTGTTTGCTTGATGAGTCATTCTCCCATCTCTCCCTTCCAATGCTCACAAGCAATCTTAAAGAATAGAACTCTGATGTTGGCCCCGTCAGTCACCTTGATGGCCAGGCCTGCTGGGGTCAGCTTCTCTGTGTTGCGCTCATTGAGGCAATCTTCCCCCATCAAAGAAGTGAGGTGCTGCAGACACTCTGCGTGTCCTTGTGATGCGGCGACGTGCAGAAGATTGTTTCCGTTTTCATCATGAATTTTGTCTAGATTGTCTGCAGCTAGGTGTGGCTGTACAAATAGTAAGATCAGAAATTTAAGTCAATATATCAAAACAAACTGTAGAGAGTTTGCTCTATGCAATGGAAAGAAGAAATGTGCTTCCAGAAGCGCTGGTGGCAGCGTGATAATCTAGTAAGTCCAAACTCCCTTCTGCAATTCTACATTACTGTATGCTTTAGAACATGATTTCTCAAGGGACAGCTCTCTCTGTGAGCAGCAAGGCTGGGACTCATGAGGAGCAGCGCTTTCAGCTGGCTTTCTGCACTGCAGTGACACAGCAGCAGCAAGATTCGCTATCTGGCTCCTCCATCCAACTGTGAAGTCCTCCAGGGCTAGGGATATGTCTTACTTCCTGTTGGAGGTCTTCATATCCTCATCTGGATCTGCCTACTTGGTACACAACTGTCAAGAATTGGCTACAGAACTGTAGCTACAGTGCTCTCCTAGGTATCTAGACACTGTCACCCCACCAACTCCTGGGGACATCTGGAGCCTTCTGGGCTTCATATTTTCTCACTTCTAGTGAGATGTAGTCCCTGAAGATGAAGCTGTTGAGTCTGTGGTGTGAACTGAGTATTGACATTTGGGAAATACAAAAACACGGCAAGAACAAAAGAAAAAAAGCAAAGATAATTAGAAGAACAAGGAAAACATGGAAAAGACATTATCAGTAGAAAAAAATTACTACTATACTTGGTAAAATCGTTTTAAACATATTGTCCTATTATAACAATATTTTCGATTAGAGATGGAGAGCGCTGCATTCTATCTGTGTGTGGTTTCACACTAAGTACAGTCTCATTGCCAACATGCAACAATTTCCTTCAATGAGAGCTTAATTAGCATCTTAGTATGAGCCCAGGCTTGCTACTGTTTGATTCACGTCTGGGAGCCAGAAAATAATAATGCAGGCAGATGGAGCGCTATTTTGGTAAAGCGCCTTTTGTGCTTAAGCATAACAAACTTTCATTACATCATGTTACTCTGTGTCCAGGGCTGTGGAAATGCTCCTTCATGCTCTTCACACATGCAGAGCTGGAACTAAGTAAAACCTCCATGTGAGTTACAGGGAAGTCAAGCTCTAGGGTACTGTTCTGTTTGCAAATGCTTTTAAAATATTCTGGCCCAACTTTTCTGAATAATGATCAGGAGTAACAGAAGGCTCTCTGTTCACATATCCAGAAAGGTGTGCCATCAGCAAGGAGCTGACACCAGCAAATAAATGAGCAAAAGCACTGCAAACCATTTGCAAAGCAGGAAGAGTGCTACTAACTGGAGAGAAAGCATTGGGTTCACTTTTGTGTGTTTTAATTTTAGATTAAGTTTTTAAATAAGATTGAATTGATGCAAAGTTAAAATTAACTAATACAACTACTGTGACCATTTATTTTCCCTGTATTAATCTATCAACTCCTCCTACAGCCATTTACTTTTCTTGTATTATTCTAACTTTTTGTTTTAAAGATGAAAATGTCACATATTCCAACTAATGCTTTAACCAATAAGCAAAGCAGGTGCACTGTTATTCTATGAATGAAGCTGATAAAACTAGAGTCTTCAGATGACTAATATATATACTGAACTTGGGCATACTCACCAGCAGAGATATTTGTCCTTCTTTAACGATGTTCAAGATGCTTTTTGCTTTTTTCAAATACTCATTCCTTTCCTCTGGTCCTTGGGAGCTGGCCCAGACTGTGCCACTGACCTGCTCCTCCACGGCGGGTTCTGTGGCTGAGGACTGCGAGTAGAAGGCCCTAAGGTGGCAATTAGGTGCTGTCTTCTCGATTTTTCGATTATGTGAGTCACCAAAGGCCTTGTTTAAGAAGTCTTTATTCTGGTTTTCAGGCTCATAAGCAGAGCCATGTTTAACAGGAGGAGGAGAACTTTCAGACTCTTCCGTGGACAATTTGTGTGGGTCCCGGAGGACAGCTTTTCTTAAGTGAGGGCTTTTCACAGGAGAAAGAACACAAAAGGGTGTTGTGCTGGTGGGACAGTTCTCAGTGCTTCCTGGTGAGCAGGCTTTGACAGAAAGGCCATTGAGGGTTGTACATAATCCCAAAATTCTTTTTTCTGAAGTTACCTTGGTAAAAGAGGCAAGCTGACTGCATTTAATGTAAGGCACATCCAGAATCTCATCCATGTCGAGGTCGTAATGTTCCAGCTCACCCAGCTCAGTGCTGGGTTCAGTACCCTTACCTGGCAAGCTGCCCTCTCCATCTTCAGGGCTGAGCTCCTCCGTCTGCGGGCCCTGGTCAGACTCACCTCCTTTCTGGTACTCCACCTTATGGTTCTTCTGATCATCACTTTCACTGTTTTCCAGAGTCTCTGGCTGATGCTTCAATGGGGAGACCCGCTTCACTGGGCGGAACTTACTGTATACATCAGCGATTCCTGTGGGCTTTTGCGTGTTTGTAATAAGAGTTGAGATGCCACAATTCCAGCTAGAGCTAGAAACTGTTTTGTAAAAAGGTTGAAAGAGAGACTGTTAAACTAGAATGCTGAGTACATCTTGGGTGTGTAGGAACATAGGATGCACTCAAGTTATGTTTCATTAAGTCCATAGCATAAAGGATTCATACTTACTACAAAACAACCAATATTAAAATAAAATCATGATATAAAGATGACAAATTAAAGCAGCAGTAATGTTAAAAGGCAGTGCTAGAGAAAACAAACTCAGATGCTGAGATTTGCTCACTGGATAGATAGATCTATATTCCATATTAGGAAAACAGGACTAGAGGATGGAATGCTGCATTAAACCTCCAAACTAAATTAGGGAGTGAAGGGATACATACATACATATGCACAGACATAGTCATGCAAACCCACACTCACACACCTCAACGCTTAAGAAACCCCATACAGAGAAAGGTTAAGTTCTTTAATGTTATACAAACTCAAACTGTGACCTACTGGGTGACTCAGGAGCTTTCCATTTGGTGGTTACATAGAGGAATGAAGCGGTTAGGAGTTAAGTGGGCCAGGAGAGACACGTCATGACGGAGTCAACCCCAGCCTAGATGCAGCAGCCCAGGCGAGCCCGAGAGGAACATTTTACCATGGTCTCTGGCATGTAACACAGCAAAAATGGTGTGCTCATACTTAACAAAGCATGCTTTTTGAGATTTTTATGCTGCCTGACATAGTCACAAAAGCTGGAAAACAAACAGGAGGAAGAGAAATTTATAGAGTGGGTGGAGTAGGCAGAAGGTAGAATATGTTTTTTCTTCATTTTTGTGCAAAGTTCAAGCAAAGATTATAGGGTCTGCTTGAGATGCAGTGAAAAGTAAAACAATCAGATACACTGGAGGTGAAAGGTAAGGACAACTGCCTTCGGAGTGAGGCTTCCTGTGAGGCCACCACAGATCCCCTCCCAGGGCAGGGAGAGGAAGGAACCATCCGTCTTCATGTGTGATGGCTCTGCTTCCCCCTGGGATACTCCTCTGCCAGACACAGGATGACCCAGCACATTAGGTAGCGCACAGGCCCCTCCTCTATGAGATGCTACCCTCCTGACGTCAGTTTACACTTCCCCCCACTACAGAGGCCATTTCCAGGCTCACCCTATACCTATTTCCTGCTCTGCATGACTGCAGGTAGTGAAGAATTTATGCTTGTGTGTTCTTTGCCATAGAGCATGGGTGTGCATTTGCAGGTCTGTAACTGTAATCACAGTCCCTGGGCCAGACAAAGAGGGTAACAGTGAGTGCTCTGAGCCCCACTACTACATAACTGAGTTCTGTATCTGTAAATGACAACCTGGAATGCTATTTCAAATAACCTGCACTTTGCAACATACTCCTAAGGCCTTTCTAGCTCTGGCATTCTAGAAATAAAGAAGAAACTAAGAGGAGATATAGAGGGAAAACTGGTTTTTCTCCAGTAAGTAATGTATAACTGTCCAGAAGGGAAGGGTGGTCTCTAGATGGCTTCAGACTGTTGCTTTTCTCCCTTTTTCTTGGTTTCTTTGCATACAGTGCTTGGCCTACAGAAGACAATTAACAGATCCAAGTGTGTGAATTTGAATCTCACCCTTAACGAATGGACAGTTCATTAAATCTTCATAAATGCACGTAGTGTATCTTCCTGAGGGATTTACAGCTTATCTCACAGAGGACAAAAGTACTGTTAATAAGATCAGAGGAGTGATAATCACCAGTAAAAGCTAGATTTTTCTGAAGTTATTTATGACATGTTAATATGTAAAGGCAACGATGAATTCCAGTTGGTCCTCTATAAATTTAAGTTTTCTATCTTTTATATATCCTTGTCTCTCAAAAAATGTGAAACTATGAGAAATTAATGTATGCCAGAAATTTATGCCATGGCTTTCTCTCTTTCTTAAGAGTATGTAGTCACTTATATAAAACAGAAGATAAAGGACACAGAACTTAGAAAGTATAATGTATCTTTGTTTTACTCACCACCCTTTTGAGAAACTTGCAACATACAGGAAAATATATATTTAAAGACTTTTTTGAGACACATATTTATTATTAGGCATGGTATTTACTAATATTTTGTCAATTACCTCAATTTCTTTGGATCTTCTAAAATATGCCTCTGAAAATACAATAAAAATGTAAAGCCACACAACTTAGTATGTCAATAAAATGAGTGCACTGTACCAATATATTTATGTATTATATAAGGTCATGGGTTCAAAAGGCTACTCTTTTATGTTGGCTTTATTTACATGTGAAATTTTTTCCAAGTGATACAGGGAAATGGATACCATATGTTTCCCAGCTGTTTGGTTCTGACAGGAGCTATTAAGAACACTCTGTGGAAATGAATTCTGTCTGAATCTTAAGAAAACACTTCTTTTCACAGAAGGACCTAAAAACTAAAAAAGGAACAACGACATTTAGGTTTGTTGTCCTTACTCTTACTCGAATCTAGCTTTGGGCATTTGGGAGGAGATAGAGTGAATTCTGTGCTTTATAGTCTCTATTTGACTGCCAGGGGAAAAAATTCAGTCATGAAAAATGGATTTATTTGACAAGTATTCTTTTCAAATGTTTCAAGTTATTGTTGTACCATATATTTTGGTGAGAAGAAAGGCAGTTTTATGTATCTACAAAAGACAAAATTCAATTAACTAATTTATCTAAGTTTACAGGTAAGTGGGTTTTTAAGCACAGGAAAAGGGAAAGGGGTACTAATGACAGGCAAGACTTTCACTTCCAACTCTTTGAGCATACCAAAACTTTCAGTTCCATTATTCTTCTACTCTCATACTATAATAGATTTCTTATCATCCTTGGAAATAAATCTCAGAGTAATTATGATTACTAAGAATATTTTTGAGGCTAAATTTGCTTTATGGAAATTATGAATAAATCCTTTAATACTAACAAAATTTAACAACAACAACAACAACAAAAAACTGGGGCCGGGGAGATAGCTCAGTAGAATAAGTGCTTGCCTGACAAGCACAAGGGCCTGAGTTCAATCCATGGCTCCACACAAAAAAAACAAAACAACAACAACAAAAAAACTAACAAAATTTAAATCCCTGAGAATTTTATCTCAGTAGAGGAATGGGATCTATGTCTAATTTATCTCTTTGCACCCAGAAGCATCCAGTAAATTGCTTTACCTAAATAGTTTCTTAGTGACTTTTTGACTGAATGGGTTAATTTTTAATATGTTATGCAAGTAAACATATGTTTAGTACACCTTAAAACTGTCTACATGAATATGTCACAAATTTTTTAAAATGGCCAGAAGGTAACTGTATGTGCGTATTTGGTGCTGATTTACAGGTTGTCATAATCTCTTCTAATGTAGCTGGCATTAAAATGCCTCTGAACATTAGCAGGGGATTTTCAACTGCCTGCTAGACCGTCTCTCCACAAGTGGTTTTCAGCAAGCATGAATGCGGCACAGGGTGCAAGCACTTAAAAAGGGCAGCACGTCCTGATCTCTGGTCTCATCGCTCTGCACCCAGGCCTGCTTCCTCCCTTTCCACACACACACTCACCTCGCGAACATCTTCTAGTCTCCAGCTGGGGGACTGGGGGACCACTTAATGACTGACCTCTCAAGTAAGAGTCTCCAATGCGCTGATGATCCATTTTTCTTTACTCCTGCCTCACACACCCCAGACAGCATCGTCTGGGCTCAGCCCTGAGTCCCTCTTATATTTCAGTTTTCTTCATCCTCACTGCACTGACTGGACCCCACTGGACGCCACAGGGTCCTCACACCTCTTGCCAGTTTCCCTTCCAGTCAGTCCTGAGTTACTCAATACCTCCTGACCTGGCACCTCCTAAAACAGTATTTCCCTGTGTGTCACATGCATGTTTCTAACCGGAACCATACAAGTACCCTTGATGTACAGATTAAGAATGCTGGTTGTCTTCTAGTTCTCTGTTTTCCTCCTAATTCTTTTCAGGAGTCTGTTTTATATTAGAAGGAATTTAGTTTGTCCTCAAAGCTTAAAAATTTTAGAAAATGAGACTGTGGTCAGGCTTAGCAGCTTCCATCAAGAAGCTGCTAATTAATGGGAATGTTTTATGTTTACCATATTAATTTTATTTTTTTATATTTTTAAATTTATATATTTTGTGCAGGATCTCACTATGCAGCTTGGACTTGCAGTGATCCTCCTGTTTTCAGCCTCTGCAGCACTGGGGTTATAGACGCATGCCACCACTCCCAGACTTGGTCATGGTGCAGTGTGCCCAGGGCAGGACTGTGGTACTAGGGCATTCATTTTAATTTTGACCTTAAATTTATTGAGAGTAACATGGTTTTTACCTACAACAGTAAAGTTTCTTTTAAAAACAAGTATGTTTAAAAGTAAAGAATTTTAGAAAAAATATTAAATAATAGTATAGTGGTATACAGGTAAAAATAACAAACATATTGGATATAACAAACATTGTGGAAATTATACTTAAATTATTAGATTTGGGAAATCCTGCCTTCTAGTTAATAGCTGAATTCTTTAGCACCCTATGTGGCTGTTCTTTTACTCATTTACTAATTTATGTACTCTGTTCAGCACACTCATGATTACTGAATTAGTCATCATTCTGACCCTTCCATTGCCAAATTTACCCTTCCTGGACATACTATGTTCTTTCTTCACTGCTTCTGCTCTTGAGTTTATTTTCTTTTCCTGCAGTACCTTAATGTTTTCTCTCCTTGAGACTCAGGGAGACGGCACAGGTCCCATCAGACAAAGCATCTCCTCTGACTCCCATGGACAGCTGCTCCAGCTTGACAGCGCCCTGACAATATTTGTATCTACCTGGAGTCAGGGACTTCCGAAGTTTATGTACCTATTCATTGGTACACTGATCTCATCTTTTCTCTGAAGAATTCCTCCAGGACACACACTGTGAAAGAATCTATTGTGTTTGATATTAGTCTGTAGTCTAGCACAGTGCCTTGAGATAGCAGGACCTACTTGTAAATCTTTGAATAGATGCATAAAGAGAAAAGGGAGAGAAAAGAGTGTATCTCACAAAATATGCAAAATGAAGTATGTGAATATGAGCTCAGTTGAGGTGAGTCTTGTCACAGCGTGAGCATGCTGTGTTGAGTATTTAAAACAATAGTAAGCTACTGAAGATGCTGAAATACAGGAGATGTGTTATATGCTGGAAAACTCACATCTTTTTCTTGCAGTGAGTCCTAAGTCTCAGTTTTCTCATCTGTAGAATGAAGACATCAGCATATATGGTTGCTAAATCTGATCAACCCCTAAATTCCTAGGACTGCATGTAATGTCTACAAATAACAGGCTCTTTATTCTTAATGACTCACTATGAAACACTATAACTCTTTTGGATCCAAATGTTTTACCATATCCTCACAAATTTATAATTATGAGGCTAAGCTGATTGCTGACACAGAACAACTCTGGCTCTTGAGTCTGATAAATTAGTATTTTCTTAAAATGATAATGAAGAGCTTGCTGTTATAGCAGATCCAACTTTTAAGACTAACCATCAACAATGACTCCTAAAATAACTTTTATTTCCAAATAGTAGAGTTATGTGTCCATATTAGAAAGTTAGCTTGAGGGGCCAAGGAAATGGCTCGGTGGAATAAGTGCTTCCCTGGCAAGTGCAAGGGCCTGAGTTCAATCCCCAGTTCCACAAAACAAAACAAAAAAAAAAAAAAAAAAAAAAAAAAAAAAAAAAAAAAAAAAAAAAAAAAAAAAAAAAAAAAAAAAAAAAAAAAAAAAAGGAAAAGAAAAAGAAAAAGAAATGTTAGCTTGAGGCATCAAGAAGAGAAAAAAGTTATGTCTTTAGAATAAGATACTTTTTTAAAATTAAAAGTTAACTGGCTTCTATTTTCCCCTAGAAATGAAATAGTATAAGTTAGATATTGTTGCTTTAAAGTGTATATGACAATATACCATCCATCTACAGCCACTGGAGACCTTGCTAGTTTGAGAACATACCTTCTGAGTTTCCAACAATCCATTTCCTATCATTTTTCACACCAAAAGAAGGGGCATTATGAATGCTTAGGAATGTCATGATACATTCCCTTTGTCCTACATAAACTGGAGTCTATAGTGGACCCACTTACTGAAAATACTGCAGGCCCTGTAACAAGTGTGACAGGCAGCTTCTACCACCAGATGACAACAGGAAGACTGACCTGGCTCTGAGTGAGCACGATTTGTGAGCTCTTTGCTACACGTAGAGATCGAAGTGCAACATAATCCAAGAAAAGGCTAAATTCACTCTGAGTTTGGACTAAGTGCGTAAGAGAGAAATCTATTTCTGGAATGGGTTGCTTGCTCATTCCTTCATTTTGATGCCACAGTCCCTTTTTTGAGGGTATCTTGAAGTTGTAGGGAAAGAACAGAGGACTTTATTTTTCAACAATATCAGTCAGTGAGCTATTGACATTAGCATATTCAAATTTTATAGAAAAAGATTCCTTGATTTGAGTCCTAAACGTCTTCTAAGTAGATAACAATATCGAGTAGCTATTGCTTCAACACTCAAGCCCTTTACTATGGACAGAAAAGTTATTTCTTAACCAATGAGCCATTTCCTAGTATGCATGTAGACTCAATATCTTGACAAGCTTAAGCCACTGGGCTTCAAAAGTGCAGACCACTAACAGCAACTGGTAGATCTAAAGAAAGTACCTGCTTTTAGAATTTTTCTGTCATCTAAAAATAATGCTAGCCAGGGAGAGAAGTCAGTGGCAAAAGTGCCTATCTGGCAAGCGCAAAGTCTTAAAAGTCTTCACTTCAACATTAGCACAACTAGATGAGTGAACCGAGTTTTGTGTTAATTCTGGGAACATTTCCCCTGACTCCATCCTCCTTCCTGTGAGGAGATACATGCCCTGAAGAGATACATGGGAAGTTGGAGGCCTACAAGAGAAGGCTCATCAAGCAGAGCACTGGAGCAAGCTGTGCATGAGAAAGCTCAGTGTAGCTTCTGGCCTTCAGACGCACACTTGCCAATTCTTACTAAGGCGTCAGTGTTTCAGTGTTGACTGACAAGACCAAAGAACATCAAGTGACTGCTCCTTCTAAGACAGAATAAGAAGCAGAAGGAGCAGGTAGGTGAGACGGTGAAAAACCTCTACTTTCTACTATTCTCTAACCACCCATTAAACACCTACTATTTTATTTCTAAATATGAAGTTTATGTTCACATTCCAAAATAGCATCAGATAGAAAAAAAAAAGGTGGGGGGCATCTCTTTGGAGCACAAGAGTGTTACCTGCTTCTTCCTCCTATTTCCTGGGAGAAGGGAGGGAAGAGTGTAAAACCTGATCTTACTTTGCGAGGGATGCACGTAGGCTTGGAATGGGAGAAGTGGAGAACTGGCTCCGCCCTGCAGCCTGCATCCTCTTATGCCTGCTGTCCTCTCCTGAGGGAGAGAGAGGCCTTCTGTGTCCCTGTCCTTCAGTGTAGATCACATCACTTCACAGGCAACATTATGAAAGATGAGAGAAAGATGCCAAGGCATTTTAAGAATTCCACAAACATACCTTAATTGGAATTTCCTAAAATTTCCCCTAAACTTTGAAACATATCTGTGAAAGATTTTTTATGTTTCTGGGCATACAGTAAGTGTATGATTCCATCAGTGATTTTTTTCATGAGTCTTGAGGATATATGGGCAGTTCTTATGTATTGTCAATTGAAAATAAATGATAGCTCAAAGAAATTCAATTATCATGTGGATAACTGCACACCATGCTGACTTCTCAACCAGGACTGCATTCTCCAATTCAACTTTACATAAACCTAAAGGACCACTTTATCAAAATTAAAATCATTCCCTAGACATGCAAT
This sequence comes from Ctenomys sociabilis, assembly GCA_004027165.1. NCBI lineage: Eukaryota > Metazoa > Chordata > Mammalia > Rodentia > Ctenomyidae > Ctenomys > Ctenomys sociabilis. The sequence goes on along the minus strand of PVKA01000286.1, from coordinate 139,173 downwards.
TCACAGTTCCTCTATTTGGGTCATATATAACACATGGAATACCCCCAACCAGTGGCAAAACCTAGTCATACTCATTTTAGATTCACTGTAACACAATCCCCAAACTGTACTCTCTGCTTGCAGCTTGGGAATCATTTACTAACAAGCTGTCATTTAGGAGCAAATTTTGAGAAAATAGTTTTTAATAAAAACTATTCTTGAAAACATTAGAGTGGAAGAATTCCTCTGTTTTGTTTATCTTTAGTGGTGTTAGCTTAAGTTTAGACTCATCTTATTACAAGAATCTGTTCCTCCAGCTGGATCTCTTTTTAATATAGTCAAGACATGTCTTACTATAATACAATGCAGGATGTTCAGAAGTGTTAAAGCAACTGTTGCAAGAATAAAGCATTTTCACAGGGTTCATTCAATCAACAATTATTTGTTGAGTAGCTTCTGTGCCATGGTCCTAGTGTTCTGAGAGGACTGAAATGCCCAGACAACAATACTGGTGAAATGCAGAGTGCTCTTAAGGAAACACACAGGGTACCAGAAGAGAGAAGAACTAAGAAACTTTATCAAGGAGATGACCTTTAAACTAAGAGCAGGGTGATAATAAGGTGTGAGTTTCAGGGGTAAAATTAGAGCAAAGTAATTTTAGTAACATACTCACAAGTGCCTAAAGCAGAAGAAGATCTGGAAGATTCTGTGGCTCTCAAAGCACACAATTCTATTACAACAAAGTGAGCTGAACATGAGGAGGAGAAAGGCTACCAGGGACCAATGCAATTGGGAGTTTTATTGGCCACAAAGAAGTTTCTTTTTTTTCATTTTAACTGCAATAAGTATCCCTGAGGATGGCTCACAAAGAAGTGTGCATTCTTACATGGTGGAAGGGGCTGAGGGAGCTCTACATTTTAGAAGGGCACTAATCTCATTCATGAGGCTCTGCCCTCATGACCTAATAACCTTCTTAAAAGCTTTACCTCTACATAATATCACCTTGTGAAGCAAGATTCAATGTATAATTTTTTAGGAGTGCAGGAGATTCAGGTCCTAGTGATGAACTGATGTGGGGTCTAAGGGAGGGAGAATTCTGGCTTCAGAACAGAGTAGATTTTTTAGTAAGGTGAACACTTTTTTGAAGGAAAATCTGTGGCAGAACATGTTGTGGAGGGGGTTGAAGAACTCCTCTTTAGAATTCCATGAGACATCCAATGGGTGAAATAATAGGCTAGACTGGGAACTGCAGCAGCCTGTAGATGGTACACATTTGAAACTGACAATGTGTGAGAGAGACTTCAAGGAAAGAGAAAGGATCTTACTAAATATTTAGTCTGATTGGTGCTTTAAAGGTCAAATAAAGAAAGGAAAGTAACTAGAAAGTAGAAAAGGAGATTTCAGGGGCCAAGGAGATGGCTCAGTAGAATAAACACTTCCCTGGCAAGTGCAAGGGCCTGAGTTCAATCCCTAGTTCTGAAGAAAGAAAGAAGGAAAGAAAAAGGAAGGAAGGAAGGAAGGAAGGAAGGAAGGAAGGAAGGAAGGAAGGAAGGAAGGAAGGAAGAGAAAGAAGATTTCAAAGTGTTAGGAGGAAAATGAGGAGAGGGATGTTCTTACACTAACTAAGACAGGAGACCGGAAAGGAATGGCCAATAGCATCAAATACTGCCCAGAGGCCAACAAAGATAAGCACATCGAAATGTCAGTGGATTGATGATATGAAAGTGGTGACCTTCCCAGACAAGTGAGTCAGACTGAGGATGCTTGAGGTGAGTGGAAGGAGAAGGCTGGAGATGGAGTTTCACATAACTCTTTAAAGCAGGTTGGTTCCAAATGGGGTGGACAGGAGCAGAGAAACCCAATGGGAGAGGGGTTTTTATCAGTTTTTCTTTGAAGATGCGAGGTACAGAGCACATGATGGATAATCGCCCCAGGGAAAAAAAGGACTGATGGTGCAGATGAAAGCAGGACTATCAAATGATGAGAAGCAAAACAGCTATTCATGCTTCCACTATGATGCCCACCTAAGGTACTAGGATTCTTTTCACTTCTTATATTAATTTGTGCATAAACTGTCCACACCTCTGGCATTACAGTTAGCAACAAAGCTTAGGACACACCAGGAACACAACTGTCCAAATGAATTTTTAGTCCACTAGGGAAAACTAGTATTTAAATTAATGTCATATTATTAATAAAATTCAAAACACAAATAGGTAAAGAAGAATAAAAGCATAAAGAGCTAGAAAGTGAGCTGGGGCACTGTTGGTATAACAGACCTTCACTGTTTAATATGAAGGGCTGTGGCAAGTGGGCATTTAAAGCGTGGCTGGCAGCACACACTAACACGTTAAGTTTTGACTTAGTAAATAAAATAACCCATCTGTTTAATGATGTTTATCTCACGTGGTACTAGAAGATGGTAAATTATGCATGTGGTTCATGTTATACACTTTTATTGGACAGTCTGTCTAGAAGTCAGGCAAAGGGGCTCTGAAAAGAGCCTTGGAGGTAGAAAGGGAACAGGAAAAACTCCCAACAAAGAGGTGGGAGTTTTTTACTGTATACACACACAGGTAACGAAGGTATAAGATTCTAGGATTCTCTGTTACCTGAGTTTATTACTTATTTACTTATTTGATTGGCTGTACTAGGAATTGAAGTTTAGGGTTTGCATATGCTAGGCAAGGACTCTACCAGTCCAGTGAAGCCCTAGTCCCTAGTCCTAGTTTTATTGAGGGGAGAGTCCAAGTAAAAGAGTCGGAGCAAAAGAGATATGAAGACGGAACAGGGTAATTTGAAATAGGAAAATAACCCATTTAATGTGGGGAAACAAAGGAAAAATCATCTTCAGCAAGCAGTGAGGTGCTATCAGGGATGCTTTGGAGTATGTGAAACTTTCAGCAGCACACACTCATGCATTTCACACTGGACTGGGAAGATGGGTCAGAGGAAATCCTTTCTTCCTGCCAAAGGTCTTAGACTCCTGAAAAGGAAATGACTGAGAAGCCACACCACATAGGTAGAAAAGATTCTGTGCTTTTGTTTAGGTTCTTTGTGTCCTAATACTTCACTTCCTCCCTTCTCTGCCTGTACGACACTTCTCTCTGAATTTTTGGTTCCCCATTGTTCTTTCTGTTGGACTTTCCCACACTCATTTCTACCAAGAGGAGCTTTCTTTAATGATCTGTTTTTAGAAGCTTCAGAGTCAAATAAGAAGAAACCGAGACATGGAAGAGGAGACTGTGAGAACCTTCTTCTAAGTTTCTTTCCCACAAATTCTTTCTTAATTATGACTTTCTTAATTCTCGAAAGTTAACACTGCTATTAACTTTTTAGAAGAGAAGGCTGCTGCAGTGACTGTACTTATGGTTGGGCAAAGAAAAAACATCCAAGTAAAGAGAAGAGGCAAAGACGCAATGTATTTAAATTCTGCTACTTTCAGCCCTGTCTTTAATTTCAGTACCAAGAGTCTGACTCTAGTTTTTCCATTAATCCTTGTTTCATCTTCATGCACACTGATATACATTCTTTCTCACAAAAACAAATTTACTTCAGACTTTACCGGTCTTATAGAAAACCCACTACTATTATGGACTAATGAGCTATATTGGATTATTTTGCTGAATCATATACCTACAATATTTAAATGGCAATGGAATATCCTCCTCTGACAAAACTAAACAAAAAAAGGGATATAAATGAAGGATCATTTTGTTTCTGTATATACAAAATAGGGTAGATACACAGCTACTTTCTCTTACTTCAATGAGAAGAAAGATTTGTACTAATAGTGTTTCGACAGTATTATGTCTGCATCTTGTACTATGAATAACCACTACAAAGACAACAATATGCAATGTATTAATTATTGAAATTATCCTATTAATCAGTTTTGAAACTGAAAAAAAACAAGCAAACAATATACAATACATTGTTGTTAGCCATAAGGTACTGGCCAAGATAAAATATGACCTCTTTCATAGTATGTGTCTTTTGAGGGCACCATTAGACTTTAATAACTTCAAAAACAATAGCTTTGGTCTAGCCAGGGTCTCTTGTTCTGAAGCAAGAATCTGTGAGGTGCTTACACAGACATGTTGGTATGGCATATTGGCTTGGATCAGCACAGAAAACTTGCTGTACTCTGGTGATCGCAGTGGTCTGTCTCCAATGACCAGTGAACACAACCACTCATCATGTGCGGGGGTCCCCCAGGACACCCCAGTTCCCGTCACCTAGCATACAAAAGCCCAATGTGCTGGACCTTGGTGACTGTCCTCATGGGCTCAGGCCACAGGGCGCTTGGATGGACCAGGAAGGAGAAGGCGGCTACTGTTCACAGGAGAGGCTACAGCTCTGCCAGGGAGGAGGTGGGGATCAGGGATACCGGTAGACTAGGCTTCTTTTTCTCACAGGTGACACTTTTATTTATCAAGCAGTTACATTTTACACTATGGTAAAGACAAAACAGCTGGCAAAAATCTTACTTTTAATTAACACATAAGGCATATAGATATAAAGCACTTTCCCCTGATAACCACTATTGTAAGCTGTCTCAGCATCATTTTTGAAAGAGTGACTTATTAACTTATTCTACTGAAAAGCTCACGTAAAATTCCTAGTTTAACAGCAAAAAGAGAGAAAAAGTACAATAGATAAGTGGAGATCTTTCAGTGGTCAGGAGCTAATTTCCACCAAGGAACCTTCGGGTTTGGCGCCTTCTCCCCTCAGGTATTCTCAGTTTCTTTTAGCCCACACAACCAGAGATGTCTCCAGAAAGGAATCCAGCAGTTTCTCTGGTCAACATTCCATAAGAAACATAAAGTACATGTGTTGCTATATAGGTCTTGCTCTATCTAGGTCTTAACCATCCAGCAGAAATGTATAAAAATGAAGTACACACCATGGGGCCATAGTAATAAGCTGAGCTGTAAATGGCTATGGTTGACAGCATCTTTGGATAACTCACTATTGTTGTGGAATGCTGGACGGTGTTGGATTGTGTTGTCGAGCTCAGGCACCTAAAGTAGTTGAATGACAATGGAGTGCCCTTCTTTGACAGGTGTAGACAAACGAAGGGGTATAGAAAGGAAGAATCATGATGTGTGTGCATGGACAGCACAGTTGGGATAGATACGCCATGCTTCTACATAATTCTATGAGAGGCAAGATTTGCACTAATGGTGGGTGGACAGGATATTATGTCGGCTTCTAGTACTATGGACAACCACTAGGAAAATAACAAGGTAGAAAGTATTAATTATTGAATCTTTGATATAATTCAGGTATAAAAAATAAGATACGCAAACAGCTACACTCTTAATTTACTGGTAAGAGACATACGCTATAATAATGTCTGTAAGTATAATATCATTTATGCACCTTCTATGATACCAAAACATTATGAAAACAGTTTGCAATGTATTAATTTATCAAATCCATCTTATCAAGGTATCTTAAAACTGTCTCATTGATATTTGTACTTCAATAAAACAAAAATAAAAAACAAAAACAAAAACAGCACACTTATGGGACCAAAACACATTTAGTGTGAGGGAGGATTCAATCTTTTCTCCTTGGTCTGGTTATCATTTAGGTACATAAGAGATAAGTTGTGGACTTTAAAGCTAAGTGATCTTGTTCAGGCTTTTAATTATCCCTTATAGAATTTGGACAAACAGTGGTTACTCTGCCAGCTAATAAATGCTCTTAGAGAAGCTGACACTCTTTAAAACAGGACAGGATTCCCCAGCTGTTCTTTGGTGAATCCCCACAGACTAGGCTTCTTGTCCCATCTTCCAGTCAGGGCGACACAGTCCCTTTAGCAATAGAGCTCTGTACTGAGTCCGCAGGGAGAACACCAGAAGCAGGTGTAAATCCATGTGTTTGTATACAACTGAATTTTAACCTCAATGCATATAGGATCTCAGATGCAAAGCTGCATTATGTTCAATTTCTTTCATGAGAAAACTTTACAATGAGCTTAACAGACACATATTTTAAAAGAATCACAAGGTATTTAAAGCATCATGAATTGAAACAAATATGTACTTGAATACCTAAGGTAAAAAGTCTAAGTCAATGAAATTGAATATGTTTTTATTTGAATGCCATATGTTGCCATGATGTATTTTAATCTTCATTTATAAAAAACCATGGAATGTTAACACACTCCTTGTCTTGTGCACTCCTTTTACTGTAGAGTAGCAGGTATGAAGCAGAGAATGAGTGCAAGCATTTCACAAATACTTTTCTTCTTCAGGTACAAAATTTTCACACATAATTTCCTTTGATGGGAACCCTTGCGCTATACTACTTGCTACTCATGGTTTCTTGCACTAAATTATTCATTTGACTCAAACTCCTGATAGACCTGCAGGAATGGTTTCAGATTCACTTGCTAGCTGCAGAACTTTGAGCCAATTACGTATTCTTGATTGGCCTCTATTTTCTCATCAATAAAATGGGCAAAATAATAAGAACTATTCTGAGGCTAAGGAAGCTGTTGATCTGGCATATTGCCTGCTACCCTGAACAGCTCAGAAACAATTTAGAATAGTCCCTAGCACCTGCACAGCTCAAAACAAAGCAGAGTGTGCTCTTGGGCTTGCCACTTCTTGTTGGTCCTTTCACCTTTTAAGTGATAACTTCAATTCCTCTATCTTCCTTCCTTTCAAAACCTCTTCACTCTCAAAAGCTCAACATCCCAGTCACAGGGTAGTGTAATGGGGCAGAATAGTTTAAAATATTATTTCTGTTAAGAGAAATCAATGCCTGGCAAAGGACAGGACTCCCTACCCAGATAGACTTTCAGGTAGTAGGGGCTAGTGGGCATGCAGGGGACGCCAAGACCCTCGCACTGCCATTAGCCACCCTCGGGCTCTCCGCTGGAGTTGGCCAGGGCTGGGCAAGCCTTGGGCTGTGCATCTCCCAGGGGGCTGCTGGAGACCATGCTCAATTTTTATCCTTGTTCCTTTCAGAATGTTAGGAAGCAAACAGAAGGAGTGATTCCCTCACAAGGAGAGGAAAGGTCCATTATAACCCCTAGGAGCTCTTTTACTGGCTGACTGATTCTAATCAGACTGTACACAAGGAGATCTCAAATTCCACTCACAGTCCACTGAAAGAGGGGTGCTGGAAGATCACACTGTACACACAGAGCATGAAGAATAACAAAGATGCACCTAAAACTGAGGCAGGTGTGGCGAACCCCGCAAGAGCGACTTCTGTTCGCACACTCCGTGCTGCTCCCACCAAGTGGGCGCCCACCTTCCCTGCCCAAGTGCAGAGGGGAACCTGGCTCCAGGAAGAGCTGCAGTGGGTGGCTGGGAGCTCAATGGACATTCATTTTTGGCTGGGTAACACAGCCTTTGTGGGTGGGCTGTGTCACGAGACTGCCTTCTTGTCACTGAAGTGAGGGGTACAAATTAGAATGATTTTGGGTGGCACGATAAGAATAACCTTCAAAGATTATACTGGTTTGGTATTATACACTTTTTAAACTTTGAGAGAACTTTCTATTTATAGATAATTTAAAGTTTTTCATTTTATAATCTGTATACCTCTAAAACAAATATATAAGAGTTGCAAAACTAGAAATAATCCCCAAGCAACTGTGTAGCCTTCATCTACTCTCACTGTCAACATGTTACCCACTTATTATTTGCACTCCCTCATTTTTTTTCTCTCAGATTAGGTGATTTTTAAAGCCTCTCGCTTTTCTGAGAATTAGGATTCTACAAACTGAGGCTTCTTTCTAGGCAGAGCTGATCTTCCCCAACCTGAAAATCTATACTCCAAAAGGCTCCAAAATCTCAAAGCGTTCCGGTGCCCAGTGTTTGCCTAAGGATACCCAACATGTGATGGGTTTTAGAAAACCAGTCCTGCTGCAGCTGTCCAAAAGCTGGAAATTCATCCTATGAGGCCTCATAGCCTGAAACAGTCAAGCTACCTCAGTTTTGAGAAAAACATCTTGCCTGGACACTGTGGGCTATTAGTGGAGAAGCAACCTTGTGACTTACAACTTTGTAAAGCACAAATAAAGCCCCCCACTATTTGGAGTAGAGGCTTGGCCTATTAGACTTGGTCCACCACTTGACCTCAGCTATTACTTCTTGTTATTTTTATTTTCTGAATCCTCTCGCCTTCTTCTCCCAGGAATACCAGATATATTGGTTCAACATATATTTATATTTGCTGCCTTCAACAGGAGCCCTCAAAGGAGATACTGGTAGGTGGAAGGATGGTCTCCAGAATTTTTCAGGCCACAGGGTGGGGGACTGCGGTGGTGGGTCACTGGTCAGCATTTAAGTGTTAGATTAACAATTATCAGATGAAAAACATGAGGCATGGAGGTCTACTGACCTTAAAATACATATTAAAAATGAACTTAAAGGGAGAAACACGCTGGAGATAAGCCAAAGAAGAGAAAGACTGATTAAAAATGGGACAAATAGAGTCTCAAATAGGTACATATAAATATGTTTGTTCTTTTCTTGGTTCCTGTATTTATGTCACTAAGACCACCTTAAAGGACTTAGCATGGAGTATTGTTATAAAATTAAGTCCCAAATGGGACAAGGAGGATGAGGCAAAGGCATAGCACACAGACTTTAAACCCTCTAGCTTTGCTCAACTAGATAAAAAAGGAAAAGGTTCTTTTATTTTTTAATGTATTTAGGTTTTGCTTAGTGTCATCAATGCTGATTATACAAGGAGCAGTTGGTTCCAAGTGGCACGGTGATGTAAGAGGGACAGGCACAACCTGGGTTCAGGGAGGGCCCTGTGCTCCATCCTAGGCAGAACCAGCTGGGATTTCCTTGCTGCTAGCGTAACCATGTGCCCAGCCCAGCCACGGAGGTTAGTGCACACCAAATACAGTCCTGTAAGCCTGGTGCTAAGTGGGAGGGTCACGATTAGGGCATACCATGGCCTTGGCATTAGCTATGTGCATTGCTGGCATCAAAAAATTATTAGGCTCATGATAGCATCAGCCTCAGAAAAAAACAAAACATCCATTGGTCAGAGCCACAGTGACAGCTGGCACACACAGTGGCTGTGCACATGGGCCACTGCTATGCGGCCTCATCCCCTTTGACCCTTGGGGAGGGAAACGTGGGCAAGGGAATCCATTCCCAATACTAATACAATTGAGGCACTGCTAGCAGTTTGCCCAGCCCTGAGGCTACAGAGCAAAAGCAACAACCAAAGGCAGAGCCTCACTACAAAGAGGTCTCCAGGTCCTTCTTGGTGTCATCAGTGCTGATTATACAGGGCAACCAATGTTATAGTTCAGTCTAATCTCTACTCAAAACATGGTTTCAATTACTCCAGACTCTCCTATCACTCAATATGTCATTCTTTAACAAACATTTGAAAATTATTTTTTTAAAAAGAAAATAGAAATTAACTAAAGTAAAAGTATTTATTATTATTATTATTATTTTGTTGGCAGAACCAGGGATCGAACTCAGGCCCTTGCACTTGCCAGGGAAGTGCTTATTCCACTGAGCCATCTCCCCAGCCCCTTAAGAACACTCTAAAGGGCTATTCAAATGCAAGCATGGATAAGTTCCAGGTAGAGCAGCTACAAAGGTGCTGGACTGCCCAGTTGGAGAGATACAAGGGGCCATTCCTCCAGGAAGGAGCTCAGCAGAAAAGCAGTAAATAGAGTGGTTCTCTCTCCATTACAATCGACACTAAAAGAAAATTTTCTACATTTTCCCCTTAAGGTGATTAAAAGTCTATTTCCATCCTAAAGATAAAAAGTTTGCTTTCACAATAAATCACATTTCCTAAGATTTACAATAATTGGAATATTTTAAAAGATTACTTAGAATTCTTTTAATTCTTAATTAGGTTAATTGCTTGTTTTACAGTGCTAAATTAAAATTGGTGTAAAAATGCTTTGATATTTTACAAACAAATATAGAGGTTTAGAATACAATCTAAAAGCAGTAGTGTTTAAACAGTTGCTTGATTTTGACATCCTATTTAAACAACAAAATGCCTAGTGGTGGCCTCCAAAGGGGCTGTGATGACTTCTACATATTTGGTCAACATAGATATATTGTGTTTCCAATTGTTCAGATCAACCATTCATGATTTTAAGACTTTATTTGGTAATATAAATTGGCTCCATCTAGATTTTGGGCTAATTTCTCTGGTGTTTTTGACTGCCATCATCCTTCAGATAAGTTAAATTAATTGGCTTGTTTTCACAGATAACTCATATTAGTTTAAGGGAGGCTATGTGGTCGTTTCCTCTTCTGAAATATAAACTACAGATGTCTCATGATACGATAAAAATTCTATTATAAAAGCAAAAGGGGTATTCAATCCAATTTCATTTGCCAATATGTATTTCTAAATATTAAAAAAAATTAAAATGATGAAAGTACACAACAGAAACCAGCTAAAGCAAACAAAAAGCTAATGTGGAGTACAGAACATGTTTTCCTAGAATATGATGAATGACCTATTTGGGTAACAGAGTGTGCTGTTAAGCTATATGATGAAGCCAGATATAGAGAGTAAGTTAACATCGCTGAGACTAGATTTGACCTAAGACTTACTGAAGAAACTAACAAAATGGAAATCTAAGGTCTAAATAGGTGATAGAGTGAACAGAAATAACTGAACCAAAAGTATTCTTAAGACAAAAAATACAAAACATGCATATTAATCAGATACAAGATTTTACTTCCAAATTTTTCTGATGAGATCTCTGCTAATTCATAAATAACAAAATCTGACTAGTCTATAAATATAAATTTCTAAAAATTGTAATAGAGTTAATATAATTCAATTTGGTTATGGATATATTTGAACGTACTCTGATTTTGCAAAGATGTATGTTTGCATGTTCTGTGTACTTGTTTATGTGGTTATGTGTTATTTTTGTGAACAGCTGATCTTCTTTTATTTGAGCTTTAAGGTTTTTCTTTTTTTGATTATTTGTTCATAACAGAATTTGAGATATAAACTTTAAAGCATGCTTTCTCTTGAGTTAAGCTGGTCTAAGTGATATCAAAATTAATTTACTCACATTTCATCAAAATTTTAATTGAACAAAATCATTAAAATGGGGAGAGATTATTGGACGGGATTCCAATTGGTGGATAGAGAGGTGGCAAACCTTTGTTCATTAATAAGAAGCCCCTAATAATCTCTATAGTCTTTTGAGAGGCATCCCAAGCAATTGTCATTAAATAAGATAAAGTTTTTCAAAAGTAATTACAATAAGATTTTGTCATAGAAGATGCATATGGTATATGAAACTGAATTGAGAAATGTTTTCACATGTACATGGTAATTCATTGTTAATCTTATGGTACATTAAAGGTATTCATGATTCTAGATGTACAGGCCTTCCAAAGTGTAAAAAAATTGTTATTGTGATAAGACTTTTCTTATATATCCTATTAAAGAATAACAAATTAGGTAAAAGCTTCTTATATATTAGATAGAGATGATTGGTTAAAAGGGTTATGTTACATTAAAATGAAATTTAAATATATCACAAAACATCATCAGGTTTTGGTTTCTAAATTTCAGTGTACAAATATGTAATTGTTCTCTTTTAACATTCTATAGGGCTTTATTTGAATATTAATGTTTGTTAGAAAATAACAGTTCCAGGTGGGGAGATAGCTCAGTGGTCTAAGCACCTGCCTGCCAACTTCAAGGAATCAAGTTCGATGCTGGTACCAAATGCTGTGCCAGCCTTACCCTGGACATACTATGCAGGCCCCAAAACCAGGCATGGTGGTCCATGGCAGAAGTCTATGGCATTGGGGAGATTGAGATAGGAGAATCACTACAGTCTGAGCTGTACAGCAAGACACTGTACTGAATGAATGAATGAATGAATGAATGAATGAATGAATGAATAAAGTATTTTTTTAAACAAAGAGTTCTGCAAACACAGCTTCTCCAACATCAAGGGACACCCATCATCCATACAACAAAACAAAGAGGGAGATGGGGAGATCTATCGAGAGCTACAAATGTTGGAAATTGATCTTACATGGGAGGGCAGGATGAGGCCTAGTTGCTTAAAGCAGTGCACCTACCTCTGTCTTGAGAAAAACATACTACCTAGACACTATGGGCTATTAATCACTAGGGCAACCTTGTGTCTTGCAACTTTGTAAAGGGGGAGGGCTTTGCGTATCAGGCTTGGTCCTCCCCCTGACCTCAGCTATTTTCTTAATCCTCTCACCATTATTTCCTGGGGAACACCCAGAGACCAACAGATCCCTACACTCTGCAGAAAATCCGAACTCTCAAGAGTTTGGCTTTAGTCACATCCCTCACCTCCCCTCTTCTGTCTGACCAAGGAGCTGTTACACTGGGATTCTTTAGTTCTTCATATTGCTAAATTCATTCCAGGCCAGGGATTTCACACTTTCTGGTCCTTTTTCTTCAGCCTTCCCCTCAGATGTTCCTGGAACCCTGGAGTTCTAACACTCCTTGGCCTCTTAGGCTGTGACAGCTTTCCATAACAAATAGCTGGCTGTGGCAGGCATGTGTGCCACATGCCCACCTGACATTGCAACATTACTCATGGTATCACATATGTTTCTCTCTAATAAATCTTACTTATTGGTGTGCTTTCTTTTTGACTGTGACCCACAAAGGACTACAAACTCCATGAATACAGGGACTCTCTTGTTCTCTGCCAAGTACTCAGGGCTTGGGTACACTTGACAAATGCATATTGAATCAATAAATATGAGAATAAATAAGAATAATTGGTTAAAGACTTGTTAATACAAAGACAGATGCTAGGATATGACAAAATATCTCAAATAGCAAATGTTTAATGTATTTTAGAAAAGTAAAGAGCAGTATGAGTTGTAAAGGAGTGTCTTCCTGTAGGGTCCTCTGTGCTAAAGTTGATGCAGATTTTTCTGAGGCCAAAGTGCTTTCTGCTGCCATCTATTTGTAAAGATAGAAATTTGCTAGCAGCCCTGGGTCAAACTCCCTAGATGGCTGATACAATACAGACAGCTAGATAGGAATAATTCTATAGCTTGATGCCCACAGCAATGACTGAGAATACTTCCCTTCTTTTAGAAATTGGTTCTGAAAATTTTACCACGTTTTCCTTTCCAAGCATTACCATAAGATTTCTTTCCAAGTCTACATACAAAGTAACACTGTGCTCAGGCAAATATTCCACATACTCCTTTTTCTAGAATCACTCTTGATCTACTGGAGTAGTTTCCTGGCCTCCAAACGGGGGCCTTTCCCTACACGCCAATTTCCTCTCAAATCTAAATATTGCTGAGCACTGCGTCTTTGTTTTGGGTGAAGTTTGAGTTTGTGAGCTTGAAGCTGGCCTCCTCCTCCACCGCAGAAGGAATGTCTAACATTATTGGCTGTGAAAGGGCTAGAAATCCCATGACCAGGAGAGAATGGAATAACCAGGTAGAGGTAGAATTATTGCTGGAAGTTTCTGCTTATTCACTTAAGAGTACTTTCTTAACAGAGAAAAGAATTAATTCTTAATGGGGGAAAAGGTGAATTTAAAAAATTTTTAAAGGACAACATAGTAGAATTAAACTGCTGTTGATAAATCTAGCTTTCTTGCAAGATAGTACATATAATAGATAATAACTAAATGTAGAGGGACTCTTCTAGAGGAATCTAAACATCAGCTCTGTAACTTGACTGCTGTGTGACTGTGGGTAGGATATTTATTGATGATTCTCAGGTTGCTAATCTGTAACATAAACATTTCATATTACTTAATGGGTAAATGGTAAAATCATGCAATACTACCTAGTACATTAATAGTACCTATATTATCACTCAGGAAACAGTTGGTAGTATTTTTGTTTCTACTTCCCACATCCAATTAAAGAAAGAAAATATTTATTCGCAAAGTGCCTTAAGATACATCACTCAAATTTGATTTTAGCAATAGCTGGTTTAATTGGTAGAAGTTTCTCTTTTTAAACTGTAAGTCTTGCTTAGTTATTTGCCCAGGCTAGCTCCTGAACTCTTGAGATTCTTGCAATTAGTCCCCATATCCAGCTTAGAAGGTTCTTGTTTTATACACACTTAGGCTTAAGAACATATATCTGATAAACAGCTGAATTCCACCAGGACCAGTCTTTGAACACCCTGACCTTGCTTCACGTCCCACCAGCCCTGCTCTGGGTTTCCATGCCATGGTCACATGGGCTTTGCTTACTTCCACATATTACTGATGACTCTGGACTCTATTGGTGCACTTTGTGGCTTGTCACTGACCACAGGCACTGGCTTAACTTCAAAGTAATTATGATTCGTAGCTAAAAGCCTTGGTTAAGCCCTTTAGAAACAGGAGTGTATTGAAATAAAAAGAAAAAACTAAGGGTAAGTGAAAACTGTTGTTTAAATTTTAAAAAGTCTTCTGCGCACAAATACTGATGCATTACATACACACACACATACACTGAGAAAGCCTAATTACTATTCCTGTCTCATCTAAGCACAGTGTTAAAAAAACAAAACAAAACAAAAAAAAAAAAACCCCGAGGAGTCCAGAAGGAAAGTAAACTAAAAAGTTCTCTGAGTTGGAAAGACCTAGAATTCAAGAAGCTATTCGGATGAGGTACATGTATTTGTTTTAAAAGACACTACACATAATTAGAGGATTATAGTAATTTGGCCACCAGCTGCAGTTCAGTACTCTTCTTATCAAGGGAAGTCTAGGTTCAGCAAGGTTAATCACAATGATTTAAAGTAATCACCTGGAAAAACCAGCATCATTTCGTAGTTTAATACCATGATATTCTCATCAATATCCTTTTCTTATTTTTATTTTTGCTCATCACAAAAAGAAAAAGCAGAAATGCTAATTTGATTTGCGGAAGGCAAAACAACCGTAAGTGTACTTTTTTGTCTGGGGGGAAGAATGCAAGGTCAAGCAGCTGGTTTTCATCTACGTGCCATAATTCTGTTAGTTTACACTATTAAACTCTAAAGCTTGCTTTAATCTGAACTGTTATAGTATGCCCTGCTGCAGATTCTATCGTGTTGCATCCCTGATAGGATTTCAGACTCTGGCAAAGCTCTATCCCCCAGTCAGTCCTTACCATATGGTAGTAAATGCATCCAACATCTTTGCATTGGCACCTGCATTGTTCTATTTTATCACCAATGGTTTCTTAGTTTTTCCATAAATTGCTGCATTACTGTGGTTTAGAGATACTGAGATGACTACTTATTTGTATGCAGCTTGGTCCTTATTTGGGCTTCTCTGTCCCATTTTCCTCTTGTGGATAAGCAAACATCTATTTGTTGAAGGTGTAGAGAGGGGATGTGAGTGGAAAAAACATAGAGAGAAAAGAAAACAGCAGGAGATTGCACTATTCTCCCAGGCCCTCAATGTTAAGTCCAGGTGAGGAGGAGAGGTGAAGAGCGAACTTGCCTGCTCTGTCTTCATTTTGGGAGTCACATCTTCGGCACAGTTCCGGGATGGTCTTGAGTGATGTGACTGAGTACTGAAAGCCGGAGGAGAAAGTAAGTTAAGGCAGGAATGCAATATGAGAGTTCACTCAAGTTAGCCAGAAATAATAAACACAAGAGATACTTGAGCACAATGTTTATTTCTAGGAAGTCTATCTCCATGTGTCCCAATGAGCTGCCTGGTCATCAGGCAGCATCTTAAGTTCTATCTAAAAACACGTGAACAGATGCATACTGCAAAGAGGTTTTGGTAGCTAGCCCTTCACTACCTACCAAAGAGGGAAGCTCCCTGCATATAGTCTCTCATCACTTCTGCTACTTAAGGAAGATTATCTGGCTGAGAATTTCCACAGAGGGCCATATATTTGTATTCCCCCAAGTCAGTTGCCACGGCCAAGTGGAGGTGTACCGGGCCTCCGGGAACATCCAGGACAGTGAGGAGGTGAAGCTATGCTGATGCTGCCTGGAACAGGCAAAAGTTTGCCACTTGCAGCGGATTCAACTGCAGCACCAGTGTCTCCCTGGGAACTACCAGTGTAATGTCACGAAAAGGGAGCGGAGTGCGGGTCTGTGCTTGAAAGCTCTTCTGCTTCCTGTATACATTAATTTAAAGTGAAAGGAGCCACCTTTCAAGTTTGACCCCAGCAATAGCTCAGGCGCTACATCTTAGGATAACGAATTATGACATAAGGAGGCACAAAATCAGGAAAAGTGAAACAAATGTAAAATCAATAGATATGATTTATGGGGACTCTATCTTGTGCCAATCAATCTTTCTTGAGAGAAGAAGGTGGTCTTCAAACAAAATAAACAGGATAAACACTTTCTTTAATCAAAAGCTGAGCCAGGACTGTGTTCCATCACACTTGTACTTTAATTTATAAAATTAGCTTACTAAAAATATTTTGCTCTGTACTTCTGAGAACAGTATTCTTATGCAAGTGATCATTTACCATGAAGGCCTTCTCACTGCAAACTTGGGGGGCTGAGAAAAAACACTTAATCTGAAAGAAAAATGATTACAAGAAACCATGAGGACTATTCTAGCGTTGCAAGAGATGGATGCGTAGCTGGGACACATTTGTCAGGGCCTCAGTACTTAGAAGGTGACAGAGAAGCGAGGCAGCTGTATCAGATCCTGTGGAGCTTTACGATGGGGGGAAAGGTACTTGTGGCTTTTGTCAATTTGCAAACCACACATCACAAACAAATTAAATTCCAGTGTTTTCAAGTAAAAAGTGAAGTCTCAAATGGCTAATTACAGAAATTACTCTTACCTGTCTGATGCAATAATATCCTATTTATGTTGGCTGTTCCTTGGAGACTATACATGTTTTAGAAAATTAACTATATGTACACAGAGAAGGAAGCTGCTTCTGAAAGGAAAAATGAAAACATTTTTCCTTATTATATTATGCTCCTGGGGCAGGAGGAGTCAGAGTAACATATAGAAAATGCATTTTTCTTGGTACTACTAGTAACATGATACCTTACATTTCTGGCTGAGTACTGGCTCTCTGCTAAGGAATCTAGGATAATCTTTGTTTTTTTTTTTTGTAGAACTGGGGATTGAACTCAGACCCTTGCGATTGTCAGGGAAGTGCTTATTCTGCTGAGCCATCTCCCCAGCCCCCCTAGGACAATCCTGAGACCAGCTGGTCTACCAGCCTCTAGGCTGAACAATTACAGCTTATAATCCAATTAAAACGGGGACTACTGTGCTCTTGCCACATACCCCATCCTCTCTGTTTTTGCTTTTCTTCCAAGGAAAAACTATTTAGAAAGAGGAAACTTAAGGCTGAATATATTTAAATATAAAGACAAATTAAATAAAATTTGCCCAAGATGGTGGCGAACTTGTGATTTTTTTGCCTCTGTCTCTGAGTAGCTAGGATTTAGGTGTGCCTAATTTAGGTGATGCTTGGCAAAATAACAAATCTCCTGTAGTCTACCTACCTATCATTCTGCCTGTCTCTCCCTTTAGTGACTGCTATTTTATCTACCTAAATGTTACTGCACCCACCTCACTAGGAAAATTCCTCTAGATTCTTTAAGCTTTGCTGGCTATCACTTTCTCCCTTGCCTGGCTCCCTGATAGAAGTCATGCCCACTTTCAAAGTACCGTCTCTAGATCAGTGGTACTAACACCACCAGTGAAATCTTAGGAATTCAAACTCCTGAAGTCATTCCACGGTTTCTGAGTCAAGAACACTTATGAGTAGGCTCCAGCAAACTGTTTTATCCCAAGCCATCCAGGGACGCTGATGTGTAAATTCAAAAACGACTGCTCCATGTTATGTCCTCATCTCCACCATGCACGCACCACAGAATCTGTCACGGTACATTCACTCATGTCTTTACATCAATGCTTTGCCTGCTTACTGAGTGTGCAGACAACATTTTATTTTCCTCAGTTACTTAGTGTTTATTAAGCTGGGTTGTATGAATTCCTCTAGGTTGTCTATTACTTACTTGCACTAACAGTAACAATAATAGCAGTTTACACTTACATAGAACTAATCTTAAATAGGTAATTACAAATTTGACAATGTAATCATGGTGCATTAAAAAAAAGACATTAATAGAGTAATAGTATGAGTGCTTGCTATTGTAAGGCATAATGAGTACGTGGACAGAAGATCTAGGTTCAAGTTGTAATTTTTGACTTTTATGAGTTCTGATTTTGGACAAATAAATGCTTTCAGATCTCTGACTCACGTTTCCTTATCTATAAAACACAAATAATTGAAGTAGGGGCCAGAGAGATGGCTCAGTGAAATAAGCACTTCCCTGGCAAGTGCAAGGGTCTGAGTTCAATCCCTGGTTCTACAAAAAAAAAAAAAAAAAAAAAGAAAAGAAAAGAAAAGAAAAGAAAAGAAATAATAGAAGTCATTTTATCAGCAGCTAACTGCCATTAAATTTCATTGTCTATTCTCTCTAACCTGTTTTTTGGGGAGTGTTTCCAGTGCTTTCAGCCTCATGTTTACTGCAGTTATGATTCTAAACTCAATAGATCAAGATGTAAAAAATAATGAGACAAGATGAGAGGTTCTAAGCTGGGGCTGGAATGAAAGGGAAGAAGGCTCAGCTCCTTCCAGGATGCTACTTGACTTCTTTTTATCTTTTCCTTACCCACACAACTTTGTTTTACCTGACATTGAAAACTCAGCTTCACAAACTACACATCTGATCCAATGCTGGAAAACCCTGCACAGCTCAATTTAAACAAGTCAGTTCCGTCATCCAGCCATGCAAAGCATTCTGAATATGCACAGGATTCCCAACATGGTAACAGGATTTCTACCTCAGGCAATGGGGACTCTGATCACCCTAGATATTATTTGAGCCTGTAAAGCTTTGGCTTTATTCCTAAAAACTGAAGCCAGTTGAATGAACAAGCAGACATTACTCAAATGGTAATGAGCTATGGAAAATGAAAGAATAATATCCCAAGCACCTTTTCAAGCTATAAATGTAAGTAACTAGGGTCCCACTAAGTTCCAAAAGAAACAAGCCACATCCAAACAACTTTTGTGAAATTCACATTTTTTCACTAAGCTTTCCAAAATTCACAGAGGCATCTCAATGGGCTTTCAGATCTCTGACTGAGTTCAATCCCCGGTTCTATATAAAAAAAAAAAAAAAAAAAAGAAAAAAAGAAATAATTGAAGTCATTTTATCAGCAGCTAACTGCCATTAAATTTTGTTTTGGTTTGATTTTGAGTGCTTGCTATTGTAAGGTGTAATGAGTACATGGACAGAAGATCTAGGTTCAAGTTGTAATTGAATAACATGTGAAGGCAAAGACACAGCTCAAGAGATATTTTCAGAGCATAATACTTTATAATAATCTGCTGTTCTCCCCTCCAAAGACTCACACTCTCAGTTCAGGAGGCTGTGTTGTCCCCACACACCTCTGAGGAGGTGGCCCTGTCCTGTGTTTCCAGATGCCTGTGCGTGCTCGGCTTTCCTCTCCTCTCACTTCTCTAAGACTCTTGTCAGCCACCATCTGCTCTCTCTGCACCCCCCCTGCCACCCTCTTAATACTGGCTTTCTTCTCAGATCCTAGAAAAATAAGCACTCATGGTACTTTGGGGCACTCTACTCCCTGAGCAGTCCATGGACATTCCTGCTCTGTGTTCACGAGCTATCAGTTTTGAAAATACTGTCTCTGCTCATTTCTATTTCCTCTTATCTACATTTCCTCCTCAGCCATCATGACATGATATCACTGCAAGACAGTATACTTATCACAGTCACCAGGAGTCTTGTTTTTCAGTAATTAGACTGAATCCAGAAGCTTAGCTGTGTACAATGCAGAGTCTTACTGTGTCTCTAAGCTGCCTATGCTGGAATGGTCCTTTTGCACTTTCTGCCTCAGCCTCCCAGAGTGTTGGGATTACAGGTGAGTGCCACCATGCCTGGTTACACCAAGGGTCTTAAGTTCAAAACAGTGGACAAGGACCAGGGAGATAGCTCAGTGGCATAAGCGCCTACCTGGCAAGCACAAGGTCCTGATTTTGATCCCCAGTACAAAAAAAAAATCAAAACAAAACAAAAAACATCCCCAAAAAATAAAAAACAAAAAACAAAAAGAACAGTGGACAAGTTTCAACCCTTATCTTTAATAAAGATCTATTTGCCATTGCTGAAAGTCCCTTCTCTTAATCCTTTGAATCTTCTTACCCTCTCTGGCTCATTTAGTTTTCTCTTTCTTCTTTTTTTGTGGTACCAGGGATTGAACTCAGGACCCTGTGCTTGCCAGGCAAGCACTTATTCTACTGAGCTAGTTCTCCAGCCCTCATTTAGTCTATATCTGCGATCTCTTAATTTCTTTTATAAAATCCTCTTTTTCTCTCCTTATCCCATGGAATATATTTTTGTATACTTATTTTTTTAGGCCATTCTTCTCTTTCTACATCCCATGTTTTCACAGGTGATTTAAATGTTGTCACAGTTTCTAGTAAAAATCTCTCTAGTAGAAATAGGGATGATCCCCACTTTCATAGAGAATCATTATTTTCATAATCAATCATGTTTTCAAATGCATTTGACTGTTTGGGTTCTTCAGTTTTATTACATCTTCTTAGGTGTTTTAAAAGTATTAATAAAAATTTAAATGCTCTATGTTAGGGTTAGTATTTAGGAAAATTCAGTAACTCTTTTTGGTAATCTTCAGAGTACTCTGAGAATTAGTCTAAAGTACCACTGATGAAATTAATGTTATGAGCGGAAGTGAAAGAGGATGACCCACACTGGCAAGAGTGTGGAGTCACAGTTTCCTTCTGCTATAAGCAGTGCACATGAATGGGAAAGAGCTCCCGGTGAGTTGGGAAGGGTAAGCAGAAGTCACTTGTAGTCAAATGAAGTCGGCAACCAGACTGCCCATATTATATCCTGACCTCAGGACTGTGCAACTAATTTTAAGTTTTTATCTCTTTGGTAAAACAGGATGGTAACAGTTCCTATTTGAGAGCATGGCTGTTAAGATCACAAAGCATAATAATAATATAAAACATGGGAAATCATGTGAATATACAGTAAGTATCCAACAAATATGAGCTATTATATATATTTTAAGATATTAAAATGATTAGGAAATGATGTCATAATTACTGAAGCAAAATGATAAATGAGAAAATAATTAAAATGAAAAAATTATCTTGCAATAGGGCAGATGGCAGTCATGACCTCTGATCAACACTAATAATAGTTCAATTTTAATCCTAAGCCAATAATAAATAATGACCAAAAATAGTATTCTACAACCTTGTGAGCAAGCCTGTCATGTGCCCAGCCTAGAACTTTATGAGAAATACCAGTAATGGCTGGTAGGTGCTTATTGAGGAGACTTACAAGAAAGCTAACTGTGAAAGGCAAATAGTTTCTATAAAAAATATACAGTTTATACAATAAATCCAATGACTATCAAGCAAGATAATATCCCCTTGGATTATCAGCAGAGTAGAACAAGGTAAATGAAAAGAAACAGTTGCTTATTTGTCTTGGGAACTACTCTCTTCTGAGGTTGCTCTCTACCTTCTATCAGAAGTGTCTAGTCTAAGGATTGGAATCCAAAGACCTTGGTTTCAGTCCTGGCATCTAACACTGGCTGTGTTATATGTAAGTTATATATATGATTGTCAGAAAAATGTCAAATTTCACCAAAGTTGTAAGTCAGACTAATACAGAAAGGCAACCTGATTCCCACACAGATAGACATTGTGCTTCACCTATTTCTAATTATAAGAAATTTACATGCATGCATGTATATTGCATATATCTGTATGCAAATGTGTGCATTCACATACATATATATGTTTACGTAATACACATACATAGTCATGTTTTCCTCATCAAAGATCCAAAACAATATGATTATCACCTTGCAGAAATATGAGGTCTAGAAAAATTAAGAGATTTTCACAAGTTCCCTTGTGCCTTTATTTTATTTATACCTCATATCAACTCTCTCACTGCCAAGAAATAATCTGTAATCATTTCATGCCATATAGGGGGCACAATGGGTGACATGACCGGTCCAGAGATATTTCTACTCAACTAAGTTGCTCAGAAGGGAAGAGAAATGTGGTCAAGCAATTCGGTACTTAAGTCCTGACCTTGCCACTCTTCTATCAATAATTCTGTGCAAGTCATACACCCCCTGCAAGCTTCAATTTTTCTCATCTGAGAAAAAGAGAGCCTGTCTCCAGGCATGCCAGAGATTTCTGTTTTAACAACAGAGGGGTGAAAAACAGTAGAGGAATCTGGTTCTCACAGGAATAAAGAAAAAACTTCAAAACCCATTTGAAGTGACACAAAAGCCTACTCTGAACTTCTGTGTTTATACGTGGCATCATCTCTCTCACAGACCTGCAGTTGCTGAACAGTGTTTTGCCTTTTTAGATGGCAGGGTTACAAGGAGTTTATACTCTACGTTTTGCAAAGGATGCACATTATTTTTGAATCTGGAAAACTTCAGAGTAATTTGGTTGCCTTCTGTGCTTTGTCTCATTGAGTAAGGAAATAAAAGCTTTGAATTAAAACAAGAACCAGGATCATGGCTAGAGGGAAAATCATGAAATACAAAGCCTATCCTACATAACAGGACTGCAGATGGAGAGCAAGGAGTTCTGGATTCTGGCAAAATTTCTGTAAACATCTTTTCCAAATGCAAAGTGCACCTTCCTTCCCTCCAGCACTTAACCAGCAGAACTGGAAGTGCTGTCAGAGTTGAAGGCTTACAGAATCTGAAAACTAAGAGCATGTTCATGGTAAACAACTAAATTTCTTTTCATGCCAGGGAGTTAGCACAATAAAAACAAGTTCATTTTTCACTTCTAGCATTTGAATAATCTCCATTTAGCCTGTAAAATAGTTATAGGATTTGTTGCTCCTAGTTTACTTAAATAAACTGAGAGTAATCATTTCACTATTCTAGAGTTAATCTCCACTGCTGTAACTTAAAGAGTTCATGGAGAAAAGAAGTGGAGATTACCTCTGGAATACTGAAATGATTGCTCTCAATTTATGCAAGTAAACTAGGAGCAACAAATATTTAAAGTATTCAACTTGGATAACATTGAACACCGATAAAAATCTATTATGCTTAGAGTCTGAAGGCAAAGTAGAACTTCTTCAGTGTCAAGGTTAGAACTGACCAGAGTTCTCACCCTTGGTACTATCAAGTTTTAAGTCAGATGATTATTAATCTAAGGAAATTGTCCTGTATGTTGACAGATGTTCAGAAGCATGCTTGGCTGTTGGGCACCACGATTTATAAATTCCGTCAAGGGGACATCCAAGCTCATCCTTGTCCTGTCTTCTGGGGCCAGATTACAACATGGAAACTCCCCAGTCTTTTCTGCTAACAGCTGGAAGTCTTAGGCCAAGTGACTGCTGTGGTTCTCATAGGGCAAGATAAGACAGGCTAAAGAGGATAATGCTCCACGGAAACAACAGTTGCCTCATTTCTCTGGTGTCTCCCCTTGTCCTTGCCCTTGCAAGAATGTTTTGATCTTCCCATCCCACCAGTTTTCATTACTGCTGCTGGAAATACCCACAGCCTTCACCTGTTTTCTTGACACAGTGTAATGAATAAATACCAAGAGTCTGGGTGCCTTGTTGCATTTTATACCTCAGAACAAGCAGTCATCCCAGATCCCTGCTATGCACCAGTCACTTCTGTCTCTTACTCTTTCTTTCCTCCTGTGTGAAGATTAACTGGGCAGACTGGAGAGTCACTGTAGGCATCTTGATAATGGGTTCCACACAAAGGATCACTAACACCTAGCCTGCACCCACTGATTGCTAGTAGCACCTTCCAGTATGACAATGAAAAATGTCTCCATGTATCACCACGTGTTCTTGTGGTGACATGTGGGAGAAGGTAATAGCACACAGGATTGCTGTGAGGATTAAGCAAGATAATGCCTGTCCCGTAATAAGTGTTCAACAAATACTGCCATTATTATTATTTCATCAATTCTATACACTTTCAAATCAGATTTAAATTATGTGCTGTCTAAAGATCAAACAAAAACATATTTATGGGAGTAGTTTGGGTATATAATACACTATTACAGATTGACATCTTTATGTTTCAGAGTGGTCAACTTATAGAAGCTCAACTGTTGTGTAATCTTATAGTCTAACTTGTTAAACAGCTTCAGTTATTGCTTAACATATTTTATCCTTCACGTAGAGCTTCCTAATTCATCAAAATTATAGGCTACTGCCAGATGGTTCTTCTGTAAATACAACTGCTCTGCCATAGTAAAAAAAAATCTTGACAACATGCCTAGTCGTTTCCTTTGACTTCTTTCTTCACCATTGGTCATATAAATATTATTGTATTATTTGTTAAAATAACAACAAAAGCTATCATTTTTAAGAGTAACCCATGGCGTGCTAAGCTAAATGTTTCACATATAGTATTACTTCATTCAGTCCTCAAGACAATCTTCTAAGTTGAGTGGGTATCTCAAAAGAAATGCAGGGCTGGCCAAATAGCTCAGTGGATTAAAGCACCTGCAAGCAGGTACAGGGGCTGGGAGCCTGCTGTGCCAGTTCCACCCTGCAGGGTACACTGAGGTGGCAACTGAGACCGGGCATGGTGGTGAGTGCCTGTAAGCCCAGCTCTTGGGAGGCTGTAAACAGGTGCATCACTACGAGTCTAATCTAGTAGTGAGACCCTGAACACCCTGTAGACTCTTTCCTAAAAAATACAAAAAAAAAAAAGGAAAAAGAAAAGAAAGAGATACAGTTAGTACAACCCACCCAATTACCCAGCCAGCAAAGGCCAAGAACAAGATAGGATTCTGGTTGCCTTCAAAGCTGGTGCATTCAAAATACAAGTGTATTATCAAGCCATGGAGAGCTGTTGTGTAATTCCTAATCACAGCACAAGTTTCCTTTGCTGTTACGCCTGCTGTCTTCCTGGACCCACCATCCTTCCTCATCTTTGCTTTCCCTGGTTCAAATCAAAATACCTTGTAAATGAGGCACACTCTGAGTACTTTCAAGGCAAACATGATGGTTGAGACAGAAAGATACTGTAGTAAGGAGGAAGCTCACTTACTATTCATGAATAAAATAAAACACTGAAAAATAAAAAGGAGATGTGAGTCTTAAGATACAAAGTAACATATGTAAAATAATTGTAGAGAGCTAATGTACAACACAGGGATATAGCTAATAAAATTTTCCATCTTTAGTAGATTTTGGCTGAATTTCTTTTCAAAAGGATAACTATATGAAATGATGGATATGCTAATTGGCTTCATTGAGGTAATCATTTTACTATGCAAATATATCCTACAATATCAAGTATAAAAAATAAACTTTAGTTTTTAAAACTGAAAAAAATGTCTGGAAACAGAGGTTGGATTCCTATTTCTTCTGTACAAAATTGAGAGCTATCCAAAATTGTATAGGTGATTCAGAGAAATCATCTCAGTAATGTGATTCTTGTGTACAGTATGCATTCTTTAAGGTAAAGAATAAAGCAAAGGATAGAAACCGCTGCCAGAGGCATGTATAACTAAAATCATTTCAGGGCCATTCTAGTGGTGACACAAAGTTCTAGGCTGGGACAGAGCAACAGAAGATGAAATCAAGGATTCCATCATTTTTCTCATCTCAATTTTTTTTTATCAGTATCTTCTTGAGAAGTAGTTAATAATTCTTTCATTATAATTATTTTTTCTTTTTTAACTTCAGAGATTATTTCTGATCTGATTTCCTCTGTGTTTCTGCAGTTGATTCTTTACTTCAGATGCTATTAATTCAGATTTCTTTTTTATTTCACAGGTTATTTCTCATCTGAGTTCCTAATTGTGAGTGCTTGGGGAGAAAAGGTACACAGCTACTTAGAACCAGCAGCTTTCTCACCATGCTCTGTGAGTCTGAAGCCGCTGTAGCACTAGATGGCAACATGCTCGCAGGTGCGGTGGCCCTGACTGTGGGCCCCAGGATACAGCAAGGTACTAAAACACAATTCACTCCAAAACCAGCCGAGTGAACCTGGAAGCTACAGGGAATTTGTGACTGTAATGGTAACTTAGAGATTCAGCAGCCTGTGGCATCACAGAATTAAGTAGGACACCATGAGGCCAGCTGGACCAGCACATTCTCCCTCTCCACAATATTCCCAACAGAGGTTCACTCTTTGTTCTGATACTTAGTGACTGGAAAAACTCTTTTCACTTTCATCAAGTAATAAATTACAGTTTGGTTTCAGTCTGTGTCCTTGTGTACTCCAGAAAATGCTGGCTATAAAATACCTACCCATGTAAGGCAATTGGAATTAACATGCATAGAGTTAATTATGTGCATATATAGACAGTTTCTAGATGAACTCACCAATAATTCTCACTGCACTGGAACAGATTAGGAATTTGAAGTTCACTAAGGCTAATGCCTTATCCTCCCAGTCTCACACACAATTAGCTAGAGCTCACCTTTTGGTCCTAAGGAGCTACCCCCACCTTTATGCACACTTTATGAGCCACACAGGATTTCTGCTTTCAATTCCTAAATATAGTTGGAAGAGTTGTAGATACAAAGACTATAATAGTTGATCAATTTTGCATACCTACATCTTGTAATGTGAGCAACTACTTTGAAGATAATGATATGTAATACATTAACCATTGCTAATTTCCTTAAAATTCTGTATCTTTTTTATTCATGCTTTCCTAAAATAAAAGGACTATAATAGAGGAATTAGCCCACAAAGTTCCAGGCAGAATATTCTGAAAATATTGCTTACAAATAGTAATACTTACAGATATATCATCACTAAAGTCAATTTCATCCAAATCAAGGTATTCAGGGGCTTCCATTATTCTTCTTTGCACATTTTGAGTAAGGTCAAATATTTATAATTTCCTGGATAAGACATAAGCAGAAAAAAAGGTAAAAAGTTGTTTATAACTGAGAATATCACATGTATTTAAACAAAAACGGAAGGTAACTGGGTGCTCAGCGTTGCCTTGGGGCTCATTTCCTCTCTCCAAATGGTCCCAGCTGGGCTTTCCAGAGCAGCTGCACAGTCCCCCAGGCCCTGCACTTAGCACCTATGCCATGTGCTTTACTTGTGCTGGCTTGTTTTTCTTAGAACAGAAACTCAGGCTGGAATTTCTCCCTAGGATCAATATTAGGGTTTATTTCAGCCCACACCTCACTTCTCATCCCACCCTAGATGAAAGTATGGGCTTCAAGGAAAGGGAACAAGCTTAGAAATCTCAGAGAAACCATAGTGGACTATTTGCTGCTGTCACATCTTTGGATGTTGTATATGAAACCATGAACCACAAATTTCTATAGTAACCATGTGAGATGGATATCACCCAATTAAAAGTGAGAAATATTTTAAATTTATACTACAATCACAACATTCAGCTCAACAAGAAGGAAAGAGACAGACACAGAGAGACTAAGTCTAGATTCAGGCCACAGAATTATCACAATGCCCTTGGCTTAAACAGCTTGGCCTGACTGCCACAGTGACCCGACACTGGTGCCAGGTGTCTTCAACCAGCACTGGCCTCCGGGCTCCCGTGGCCATCCCTTCAATTTGTCAATATGTGCTATATCAGCTCACACTCCATTTCCCCATCAGTTATCATCATTAGCAGTGGCAGTAACACCTACAGATGTTAAGAACAGAAATGCAAATCTCCTGGCTGTGCTTCGGTTGCAACAATCAGATACTGCAAGAATGGTCCATTTCCTACAACCTTTCTTTCTCACTCTAAAACCTGCCTCATGTACTCAGGCTTAAGCAGGTAAGAGGATCCATTTTGCCCCAGTCTGTTCTCTCATCAGAGGTGTGCTTTTCTGAGTAATAGGCAACATTACCTGAAGCTGAGTGTACAAAAGCTGCTAAGATAGCTCAGTGGACTAGGCGCTCCGGAAAGCCTCACCACAGGGTACTGAGCCGGCCACCAAGGGCAGGTGCGTGGCGCGTGCCTGTTATCCAGGCACTGGGGAGGCTGAAAACAGAAGGACCGCTGCAAATCTGAGCTGCATAGTGAGACCCTGCATCAAATACATAAAAAAAGGGAAAAAAATTTTAAAAAGGAAAATGAAAGTACATCTAGGCTGATGAAAGCCTTCCCAATAGAAGATCAAAGGTGTGAAAAGGCCTCTTTCTCTTAAAAAAGAAATGTCACACTCCCTGATTTTAGGTTTTCCTTTTGAAAGTCATGCAAATGGTGTAATCATAATAAACAGAGAAAGATCAAATCACCTAATTTAACTTTCATGTTTTCTCTCTTTTCCTTCCGACATATTCATACCATTTTGCAACAGTTTAATAGAAGAGTTCACCCAAAAAGGATAAGGAGACTACTTCCATACTCAAATAAGGCTATCCATTTACAATGAGTGGATAAAATTCTTCTGAAATCACAGAAGTTCCTAAAACGAAAGGAAAATCAGATTGTATCTATGCACACTATTTAAAACCAGATATTACTGACAGAAGTCTTAGAGTAGGTTCTCAAGCAATTTTCTTGGTATGTAAGTGTACTACTTTCCCTATAGTCTTCACAGTGTCTTCAAAGAGACACACAGCTCACATTTACAAAATACTCAAAATAACTTTCTCCTCCACTCCACATTCTAAGGTAGCCCAGACTTTGGATTCCAGCTCATCAGCTAAGACTTTCTTCCAGTTCGGTTTATTCCTACACCACCTGTCTCCGTGATGAGTTACTACAAACTATTCGCACGGCTTTGGTGAACACCACTAATGATGCTGGGTGTCAGGGTGTCGTGCAGAAAACACAAACAACAAAGCAGCAGCACCCTGCTCCTTCCCAGGACAGACTCCATCCACTGTGTTTAAGACTACATGAAAACGATATATGCAGGTGAGAAGAGGAGAGAAGCGGAAAAATAAATGAAGTGATGGGTTTAGACGTGATTTGTTTTTCTGTTTATTGTAATTATACCATTTGTGTAGCTTATAACAAGGAACAGCTCCAAAGGAAAAAGCAAAGCATTCAGAATAAGCAGGAATACGGAAATATGAGGAAACAAAGCAGAAAAGCGCATCAGAGCTGAGGACTAAATAGATTTTCAATGATTTCTGCGTAAGACATTGTGACAATCCAGAGCGCAGCATATGCTGGACCTTAAACACTCTAGCGGAACATAACCAAGGAACAAAACACATCGCAGCTTCAAAGTAGAGCATCTCTACATTTGCACTTGGAGGAAGGCAAGGCTCTTTACCCTACAGGCCAGAAGCCATGAGTTCAGAATTGCACATCGTTATGAAAGGCCTCAGTCACTGCTTATCCCTATATGGGCTGGATGGTTCAGCCTCAGGCCAAATGCCCCACCGTCTGAACTTTGCTTTCAAATAGGCCTCCAAAACGCCACCACCAACAGCACCTCCTCCTCTTCTTCCTCTCCCCCTCCTTCCCTCCTCCTCTTTCTCTTCCTCCTCCTCCTCCTCCGACATGTCTTACTCTGTGTACAACACAACTCCTCTGGTCTGCTTTATGCTGTCACTGATGGTGTGAAGAAATCTCCGTGGTACACTGGGCACATTTCCAGCTGCTCCTTTAGAGCCAAAGGTGAGCCTGCAGTTGCCCGCATGGCTATCAGTGTGTCTCAGTCTTTCATGTGCTGCCCTTCTGCCTAGCCCGTGGCACCTTTGGACCATCCCTTCTGAGGCAGAAGGAATAGAAAGGAAGGAATGAGGTCAGACTAGGGCAGCTGCTGAAAATGATGAAACAGGCTGGACAGGAAACCGAGCTGGACAAACTCTGGTGATTCTCTCACCCTGCTTTCCAGCCTGCAGTGGAAACACATATGCCCCCTTTTCCTACTGACAACACATGTGCTTGAACAGAAAGCCCAGCTATGCAGGGCACATGTCAGAGACCCAGGAGCTGAGTCTGGTTCACAGATGTGATTTGTTTGGCTCCAGCACTGTTTTAAAAATCCAACCAGTTGCCAACTTGAGGGCTTGGGTGATTTCACATAAAATTCTGGAATTCTGGCTTTTCTTTAAAAATATGTGAAGTTCTGGCAGCAGAGGTCTGCATTCCCCACGACAACAGTTTGGCCGGTGCTGAGAAGCAGCTGTTTCTACCTGTCTACAAACCACACACACACACACACACACACACACACACACACACACACACACACACACACACACAACCACTGAGCAGGGCTACTCCCTGATGCTTTCTTCAGCCACATGCCCTGCCTGGCCTAGGAGACATTTCAGTGTTTGACCCTTCCAAGAAATTCATTATTAAATAATAATTACTACCATCAATACCCTCCCTTTTTAATTTGCACTTCCTGCCAAAAATGTTAACTTCATTTGTATTCTGATTAAATCTGTATTTTAAAGATCATTTTAAACTTTCATACTATAACAAAATAAAAAATTTCTTACAAATAACTACTGCCATGTCATCATTTGTGGTTTTACATCCTCCATCTTACTTTAGCACTAGAAAAAGAAAACCTTTGCAAACACAATAAAAAGTTACATGGTAGGGATCATGTTACTCTCCCTTTACAGTTGGAGGATAGAGAGTCTTGTTTTGCTGGGATTAGCACCAGTTTACTGAGGAGTAAAGAGGGGCAGGTGGCAACCAGGCCAAGTACAACCCCAACAACAGCTCAAAGCCATCCTCTGGCTGGCTCAGATTCACCGTGTAAAGGGCTGACCCTGATCAGGCCAAAAATGTTTATGCCAAAGTAAAACCAGTTTCTGGCTCCCCAGAATGGGGCAATTCAGCTTACAATCCTTTACCTGAGATCATTACTGGTATGCATCATAGTTTATTTCACCTGAGCCCCAAGATCTCAGGAGTTCATCATTTATGAATTTTCACTGCACCCCCATGCCATCAGCAGTGACCTGTAAACTGTGGCCACTTGTTACGGGTTCTCCAAGGATTCTAAAGGGCTTTGTGCTGCAGACCCTCTCTCCATAATACACCTTTCAAGATCAGTGTTAAATTGACTTGTTAAAACCATCCTCTTTCTAGCTCATTTGAGCTTTTCTTCTCAATGAATTGGCAGTTTTTAATTTGTTGTTCACTTAAGCAGAATACCGTGTGGTCAAAAATATTTTCTTTGAAATATGGAGAGAAGTTGAGATTAGGCAGGGGTTGGTGAGTAGAGAAAGTTAAAGGAAACATTTTTCAGTGGTTTTGCCCTCCTAATCTGGACAGAAGATTGGAGGGGAAAATATACAGAGATGGGTTGACATCTCATTTATCCCTTCTTTGGAAGCTCCCAGGGGCAAAACCTAGACTAGTGGCAGTGAACCTAACACATGCATGCCACACCAGGATGTCACTGATAAGTTAGGACTCACGCCCCCAAAGCTCCCCCTCTTGGTTTCCTAGGTACTCTGCACCAACTCCAACCCCAATGCTGCCCCATATTATACTCTGGATTTGGTTCACTTCCCCTTGACCCATGTTGGTCTCAGCTCATTTCCCTCTCACTAAACAAAATTAAACCACAAGGAAGACAAATGATGTCCACCTGCAACGTGGCTGTTCCAGCCTGTAATCACTATCCCTAAAAGATCCTATAAAGTGTCCTGTATCCCCTTTGTTTGGTGCTGTCTTGGTCCATAAGACTCCATGTGTGCTTCCAATAAACCCGCTTTATTCATGTCAGTGTGTCTGATCCAGTTCTGTGTGGGTTTGGCTGCCTTGGTTTGACCTTTCAGTTACCACTGAATGCTTTAAAAGGTTTGCCATCACTGGCCTAACCCAATCTCCAAATCCTTGGTTTAAGGAGATAAAGGCCTAAGTAAAATTACTAACCATGCAAATATGTGTGGTGCTCTTACTGTTTGGTTTTGATAAATGCCAAAAGCAGCAGTCCCCCTGGTGCCTATTAAAGTGGTGTGAGGAGTACACACCCCAAAGGGCCTGTCAATGCTGCCACCTCATTGCTAGTGATCTCAGGGATGGCTCCAAAGCTTCTTTCAAGGGAAAATTCAGTTGGGAAAGAGGTAATAGTAAGAGTCAAATGGGATCATAGAACTTAGTGAACCCATTAATAAAATTCTCCCCTACTCCAGTGTTAATGATTTTCATGCAATAACTTAAAACTGTTTCTAGTTGTTGTAACTTGAAAACTGGCTCTGAGAAATAATTCCAAATGAAGACTTCCAAAAAGTTGTTGAGTGATGGACGCATCACTGGAAAAAGCTCAGTGTGGCCAACAAAACTTCCTTGAAAAACTATATTCACACTAATGTACACATGCTGGCGTGCTTGGCTTATAAAAGGCTCATTGATTTGTGACTATAGGCGCCTATCACATAAACTGCTCCACTAAATTCCTTTCACTATGTATTGCCTCACTCCATGTTGTGAGAAGTCAGCATGGACTCCTTTGCAAGGCTAAGGTTACAAACTGTTCTTTTCTGCCAGAGTCACTGTAGGCATTTACCCATTCACTGAGGCCTGGTAATTAAAAATAAGCTGGGCTTGTCAAAATAAATCAGCACAGAACATTTGGTGATGATGTCACTTGGACTTGCATTGCAGCTCATTTCTTTATTCTTTAATTCACCAGTGCTTGGGAAAGCAGAGCCATTCCCTATATACGCATGTACATATGCACGCGTGCCAGGAGTGTGTCGTACACAAGCATGCTGCCAAATGTACTCTAGGATAAATTTCTAACTTGAAAGACCATATATAGATACTGGGCTTACTTTCTTCAATATAAGAGCTCAAAAAACATCATAAACTAAGAACTGGAAAAGCTTGGGTGGAAGTGTTGTCCCCCCTTGGCTCAGTTGCTTGGCTGGCAAGGAATCAATTCATTCCACATACTGGATTCAGTTTCTTCCACTTTGATTCAACAGGGGCCAGGAGCATGGCAGTTGCTAAAAGCCTCATCTTGAAGTAGAAAAATGATATAGGCAAGAAATGTCTACTCCAAAGAGGAACTGCAGGACAGCCAAAAAGTACACACAGACCAAGAGTGGGAAGGCACAAGCTGTGGAGATTTTATCAACTTTCACTACAGACAGTGGAAGAATATACACCAGATACTGCCTCCATGCACACTGTGTCACCACAGGATACAGCACCAGAAGAGACAAATAAGAAAGCTTGCTCAGATAAGATGATTGTAGCTAAGACAAATGCACATAAGCCCAGGGCACTTTGATGAGGAGGGAAGTCTGGCTAAAAGAGAATGGATAAAGGAGGAATATGAAAGAACTCGGGAGAAGTGCTCCAAGACTGGGCACAGCATGGCTAAACCCTGGAATGTGAATTCTAAATGAGAAAAGACTGAATTTTTGCTCCTAAAAAGGAATTTTGAAGGGTGAGGACCACAGTGGGTGATAAAAAGAGGGAACAGGGTAGTACTTTGAAAGCCTCTGTGTAACTAGAAAGCTAGGTTTTCTGATACATTTAAAAAAAGTGCAAGTGAGCGGCATCAAAAAAAGAGGTTCCAATGTAAAATAATAAGCCTGATACCGCTCTTGGTGATGCTGCTACGCTTCCTCCTTGCTACTTTGAGGGGTCAGCAACGTTTGTAGAAAAGAACTCTCTACCAAGATCTAAAACTGAGTACCCTAGCCGGGCGTGGTGGCGCAGGCCTGTAATCCCAGCACTTGGGAGGCTGAGGCAGGAGGATTGTTGTGAGTTCGAGACCAGCCTGAGCTACAAAGTGAGTTTAAGGCCAGCCTGAACTGCATAGTGAGACCCTGTCTCAAAAAGACAAAACAAACAAACAAACAAAAAACTGAGTACCCTTACATGCACCTTCCCTCAGTTATCTTGTTTCATAAGGACCCGGGGAGAAAACTATCTTTGTAATTTCCATCACTGAGACAAGGAAATCAGGGCTCCATCAGGTTTGGTAATTGCTCACAGACACACAGCCAGAGAGTCAGCATAATAATTTTCTTATTTCAACCTGCCAAAAAGTACAGGGGTAAAACAACAATGCATCTGTGTCATTTTGTTTTCAAATCGCTCTAAGTATAGCTAATCTGACTTTGATAGAACTCTGTGAGGAAGGGAGAGATTTGTAATTTGTATTTCCTATCCTATTTATTTTATGCATATATATAACTTGGTTCTATCCTGGCAAGGGTTTTGTATTAGTGGTGGAAAATTCAGCTAATACAGATCCTCTCTGCTGACAGGTCGAGCTCTCTGGCTTCGTCCTGGACTGATGAGACATGGCTCTGCCTCTGAGCCATCAGGATGGAATCCCACAGACACTCTTATACTGCATTGTCTTGGTTGTTCACAAACTACAAGTCCAAAAGAATTCCTCATCTTTCAAAGAACCTAAATAGAAATGGAAGATATGATTATAATGAAGCAGACTATAGCAATCACTAAAATTCACAATCAGCTGGTTTAATATTTTAACTTTATCTTCAGGAAAAAGTTAAATTATGATCATTTTATTGTATTAAAAGGTAATTAAGATAACACTGTAGTGGACAACCTTATGCTAGCAATCAACATATCTCTGACAAATCCCTATAAGAATTGATCTTTAGAGTCCTGATTTACAGTTAAAAATACTTTCAGTTGGTTCTACAAAAAATAAAAATAAAATTCTTTCAAGTTATATGGATGTCATTTCATAATTTCTAAAAATTAATTCCAAGAATAAACTAACATCCTAGAACTTCAGAGCTTGGAAAGATCTGTTTTTAAGCTTGAGGCAGATAAACATTTTTATATGCTTCTTAATCTGTCTCTCTGTCTCTGATTTAAAATGAGTTTAACATGATAAGATTCTTTTTGGAGGGAGAAAATAATTCATGGTCATGGTCAAAGAAGATGAAATAATGTAAGTAGAAACAACAACAACAACAACAACAAGAACACCAAAAAGAGAAGAATACACTGTGTTAAGTTCTGGGTGTCCCTGTTTAGGAAGGCTGCATTCCAGGTCAACTGCAATGGTAAAACAACACTACATCTGTCATTTTCTTTTTTCCAATCAATTTCAGCAATCAGTTCCACATCAAGTGGAACATACCAAAATAGCATTGGAATTTGAGAACCTTTTCTTGTGTAGTGTTGCTAAGGAAATATCCAACTGGAGGAGAAAAAATCTCCCTTCTCTGTCTCTCTCCAGAATCTAAAGATCCAGAAGGTAAAAGGAAGAACAGATTTTAAATGCTGATCCTGGAGGAAGTTTCTGCAATGTCAGTCCAGCAAAGATTTCTTACAATGGCATTCTGATTAGGCTGTAACAAAACAGGATGCTTTGCCAGATCAAAATCACTCCATCAGGTTGTTCAGATGCCTCACTTTGGAGGAGTCTCCAAGAGTGGAAGATCAGATTCCTGAATTGGAAAGGAAGCACAGATGGCCTTCCCGCTCAGTGTTTCTACATGCTCTGAGATGCTACTGAGAAAAACTGAAACTATACCTGATTCTCTGGACAGTGTTGAGCAACTTTTATCTCTCTGTAGGTAAAATTAATCTCTTGTTGAATCTCCTTTCACATGTCCTGATCTCACCAGAAAGTTGAATGAAATAAATGAACAGGTAGAAAAATGGAGCGCATAAGAGAACAGAGCAAAACACGTTGGAGCCAGGTGTGACGCTGTATATCTGTAATCCCAACATTTAAGAGGATGAGGCAGGAGGACTGTCATTAGTTCGAGGCCAGTCTGACTACGTAGTGAGTTCAAGTGAGTGTAGTGTACAGCCTGAACTATGCAGGGAGACTGTCTCAAACAAAAAAAGAAAGAAACATGACTTTAAAAAGAGAATTAGAATGTTGTTAAGTCAGTGAGCCTAAGATTCTGTGCTGTAGATGAAAAATTATTCAATTTTTTTAATAATTGATAAATTCAAAATTTATCAATTCCACAAGGACAAACTCTTATCTAATGAGACCTAAGCAAAAGCAAAACAAAAAAAAAATTGTCTGAAAGAAAAAGAAAGTATTTCTAGCACTGGGAAGTTATGCATAGACTTAAGCCAACCATGTCCTCCTATATGGATTTCTGGAAAGTACTCATGGGGTAATCTGGGAGATAGAACCCTAGTTATGTACAGGACACTATTAAAATCTAAGTCCCAAGATTTTGGCACTCCTGAAGTCATGTTTTATCCTCAATTGCATAAAGATTCATTTCTACAGTGGATTTATTTATTTGGCAACTACTGTCTAGAATACGCGGCACACAGATGGCTCTCCTGCTTGCCATTTTGGAGAGGCAGACACCACACTGGCAGGTGGTATCAGTATGAAGATGACATCCCGAGTCACAAGTATAGGCTTCACTTTGATCTTTTGTGGGAATTAAACTTTTTTTTCAAAACCAAGTTTTATTTTGGAAGAAACAAAAACAAAAAACAGTTGAATTGGGTTGTGGTGAAGGGCACAGGCAAGAAAGGGTATTGCAAGCAATAACATCCCACCAAGGTAGGCTGAGGGCTGAGCCTCAGGTCGGTCTCTTGCCCCCTTGTGCAGCTGTCTCCCCATGGGCTCTTGGGCAGTCTTGAGAGAGCTGCTGGCTGGAGCGGCGGCTGTGGCCCATTCACTTGGGCAGGACGTCAGAGGTCTCAGACATCAGCTTCCCACCACGGGTCTCAATCTTCTTCACAACCACAGCAGACTTGGTGTGGGTGAAGCCAGGGCTTGTGAGACCCCCATAGGGTGAGCTCACCATTCCTGAATAGCCACTGGTGGTCTTCGTGTGGATGCTCAAATTCTGCATCCCAGCTTCCATCCTGTTCTCCTCGCCCTCCAGCAGCTTGAGGTAGGTGACAATCTCAATGTCCAGGACCAGCTTGACATTCAATAGCTCCTGGTACTTGCACAGCTGCCGGGCCATGTCCTGCTTGGCCTTCTGCTGGGCAGCGTCCGTCTGGGCCAGCTTGGCATTGGCATCCTTAATGGCCATCTCCCCATGCTGCTCGGCATCAGCGATGGCAGCCTCCAGGGATGCTCTCTGGCCTTTGAGGGCCTCAATCTCTGCCTGCAGGTGGATGATGCTGCAGTTCATCTCAGAGATCTCGGACTTCATGCGGCAGAGGTCATCCCCGTGCTTCCCAGCCAGAGTCTGCAGCTCTTCATACTTGATCTGGTACATGCTCTTGGACTCGGCCCGGCTGCAGTGGGTGACCTCCTCGTACTGGGCCTTGACCTGGGTGATGATGCCGTCCAGTTCCAGGGAGCAGCTATTGTCCATGGACAGCACCACAGATGTGTCCAAGATCTGAGACTGCAGCTCATTTATACAGCTGCCTGAGGAAGTTGATTTCATCAGTCAGCCCTTCAGGTGTGACTCGAGCTCCATCTTGTTCATGTAAGCTTCATCCACATCCTTCTTGATGAGGACAAATTCACTCTCCATCTCTGTACGCTTGTTGATCTCTTCTTCATATTTATTCTTGAAATCCTCCACCAGCCCCTGCATGTTGCCAATCTCCACCTTCGGCTTTATTTTCTCCTGACCCAGTGTGTCCAGCTGCCACCAGAGATTGTTGAAGTTTTTGATGATGTTGTCCATGTTACTTCGGGAGTCTTCTGCTGTTGCAGGAGGCTCCACTTGGTCTCCAGCATCTTGTTCTGCTGTTCCAGAAACCAAACCTTGTTGATGAAGGAGGTGAACTTATTGTTGAGATTCTTGATCTGCTCCTTCTCCTGAATACACACTGCCTGGATGTTGGGGTCCACCTCCAGATTCAGGAGGTTCAGCAGGCTCTGGTTCACCTGGACAGCCATGATGTTCCCCAGAACACCAGCCCCACCAGAGCCACCCAGCCCCAGGCTGCCCCGGAAGTTGCTGCTGCTACCCTTTCAGGAGAAGCTGGATGAGCTGATTTGGGAAGCAGGCCCACTGGCGCAGGAGAGACTGCTGAAGGCCCAGGCAGGGGCCGGAGGTGGACACCTTGTAGGACTTCTGGGTCACCCTCATGGACATGGTGGAGGCTGGAGTGGAGGCAGGCGAACTGAACATAGAGACTGGAGAAGGAACCTGGCAGCCACTTCTGGATGGTTGGGAACTAAACTCTGGAGTGACAGTAGACTATGGTTATCAAAATTAGCATACATAAAAGTAATCTTCAAGGCTTATTACAATATATTTCTGGGTTAAACCCAGAATTACTGATTTAACAGGGCTGAAGTGGGGCCCAAGAATATGTATTTCTAACAAGTCTCACATAATGCTGATTGTTCTGGTCACAGAACTACACTAGAGAACCATTGTTGAAGATGAGTGGGTATTTCCAGCTTTGGCTACATCTGCACCTCATTGTAAGATGGTGCCTTGTCTCCACATCCTCCATCTTCCCAGATGTTAGTTTCATTATGCCTAGCACCCTTCTGATGAAACTGCCTCAGTGGACTCAGTTAATTATTTCTCATAAAGACTACCCAGAAACCTCAGGTCTTTAGTCTATCTTTAAAGAAAAATCCCTGTGCTACACAAGGAACAGACACTGGCCCACAACCCTGCAAATTTGAGCTTTGGCTACTTTAAAATTTCCTTTCTCTAGTACTTCATAACAACAAAGATGTTCTAAGCATCTTCTGAACAATGAGATCCAGATTTGTAACATTCAGCATAGTCAGCATAATTTCTATTTCAAGATATTAGAACAATAAATCTCAGTCTATTAATACAGAAGAATGAAAAAGCATCAGGATCTAATAAGCATAAACTTCAAATTTAATGATTATACAAATTTACTCATATTTAAAATTATTACTCACTGTATTCAAATCAATCCAAATGGCTATTCTAGCTAAATGAAAGTTAAGAATCTGGCCATGTACTTTTTAATTAGAATTATAATGTGCTTATTTTTATTGAATATAAACACAGAAACCAAATTATTATGAAGGATTTAACAGGGCTGGGGATATAGCTTAGCAGTCTAAGTGCCTGCCTGGCAAGTACAAGGACCCGAGTTTGATCCCCAGTACGACACGCAGTGCTGGCCCCAGAACCACAGGCATGCCATGCCCGCCACTGAGTCAAAGTTGCATAGTGAGACCCTGTATCCAATGAATAAGTAAATAAGTTTACAAAGGATTTATAATTTGTAAATACACTGATATAATAAACAAATTACCACTGAAATAAATATTCTTTTTCCTTAGGACATTGTATGACACATATTTTGATGATTAAACAAAAATAGACTACATGTCTGTAGCAACCAAATATTTGCATGGCTATATAGAGTAAGACTTAGCAAATAGTAATTCTTTTTAAAAATTTTTTATTAATTTTAATGAGAAAGAAATAGCAATGAAACAGTTTCAAAACAGGTTAGTAGGACAGTTACAATAATTAATACATTGCGTATTGTTGTCTTCATGGCAGTTATTCAGAGTACAAGATGAAGACATGATCTCTTGCTTGAACAATATTAGTATAAATCTTTCTTCTCATTGAACTAAGAGAAAGTAGCTGTATATCTATCCTATTTGTATACACATATATATGTACTTTTTTCTTCATTACAAAATGGTCTTTCATTTATATCCCCCTTTTTTGTTTTGTTTTGTCAGAGATGGGTGTTCCATTGTTGTT
Source organism: Ctenomys sociabilis (assembly GCA_004027165.1). Taxonomy (NCBI): domain Eukaryota; kingdom Metazoa; phylum Chordata; class Mammalia; order Rodentia; family Ctenomyidae; genus Ctenomys; species Ctenomys sociabilis. The sequence continues at coordinate 99,680 of PVKA01000286.1, read as the reverse complement.
AGAGAAGCTATATTTGGAGAAGTCTTTAAAGGACCTTTCCATACTTGATGCCAGTGCAAATATTGTAGATACTTCAATTCAGCAAAATAACCCAATATAGTCCAACAGTCCATAATAGTAGTGGGTTATTAGCAGAACTGGCAATTGTCAAAAGTTGTTGCCTTTTGCAGCTCAGTATTTTAAAATGGCATTACTTTTCATACCTTGTGGTTATACTTTTCTGCTGGATGGTTAAGACCAAGTCAAAGCAAGAACTACATAACTAAAAATGCAACTTTTGTATCTGATAAGGTCAGTCAAATTCCCTCAGGATTTACTCTGAAACCGCATAGAGCAGCTTGTAGATCTTTTGTCAGTGTCAGCCATATAGACAAGTCATAGCCATTGCTTGACCAACTGGCTCTCTGTGAATGTTTTCTCTCCAGGTGACTCTCCTTAGGCACACTCTATATCATCGATCACTTTCCTCTGTGGCCCCATAATCTCCTTGAACAGAAAATTTGGGACACCACTGAGTTACAGGATGTCACAGAACAGATTCTCTTATGTCCTGAGTTCTCACTGATCTTGAAGGGCTAGGGCCAAAATATTTGCTATCCTTGTCGCCCTTCTTTTTCTCTGATTAGCAAATAGTAATTCTTTAATCTAATGCTTTTATCTAGCCCTAATTAAAGACACCTACAGTAAAGACAGTGAACAAAATCCACTTATACCTTACCAGGAACCAGGATTAAAAGTTCAAACTGCAAATTGCACACCTACCTACTGCACTTCCAGTATGTGTGGAGGCATTTCAAGGAAAACCTAAAATAGGAACGTAAGTTTACTCAGGGGTATCATTTAAGAAGTGTTGTCTTCAGTTTCAGCAATTTTTTTTTAACACAACACAGTGAACAGAGAAAATATTTAATACAGTGCTTCTGCTGCACTCACATCTGGACAGTGATTATTGTGTTACTTTACAGATTTTACTTTAAAAATATTAGCATTATCTCAAAGAGATTGTGTGAGCACTTTTTGTTCAATTTACAGTAACAAAGTTTTTTTTTTGATCTTCTTAGTTTCCCTCAGAAGTCTGTTTGGAAAGCAGTCAATTTTCTAAGGGTCCTTTCAGGAATCCTGTTGATAAGATCTATGAAACCACCTTTAAGTGTGTCCTACAAGTACTTGGTCTGTTTTCCAGATATTTAAATAAAGTTTAATGTCGTTAAGCATATGGAGAAAGAGTAACGTTTGTTAGCTGTGGCATGGGTTTTTCCTCTTTGGAACCACAGAATGATACAAGCTTCACTCTGTAATGAACCAGCATAAGCAGGACAGGACTGAGAGCGGAGAAGCCGGACGACAGGGCTGTGAGGACGGCCGGGATGAAGGTGTACATGGCCAAGCTGTTCAGGAAACAGACTAAGATGAAGTGAGAAACCCAGAGTGGAGCGAGCAGCAACATCAGTAAAATACTGAACTTGGCCCCTCTAAGGACTTCGATTTCTGAATCATCATCTCCGATCCATATGTCACCGTATGTCATCTTCCTTTTTGTTGAAAGGAGGAAAAACATCCAGAAACAGACAAAGACCAAGGTGGCTAAAGGAAGAACATCAATCAAAACTAAAAATATTTTCCCATAGTAAAACTCTACCTGCTTATTTCCAAAGTCAATTAGGCAATCCATATAAATCCTCTTCATAGACAAGGAGCCAGTATCATTTCCTGCATTCAGGTATTCCGGTTTTCTAGTATAAATTAAAACTGGCATGTACACAGCCACACCAGCCACCCAAAGAGCACAAATCCCCTTCAAGGAATGCTTCTGTTGGTGTAGGTTTGCAGCATCACTCAGTGGGCAGACAATTTGGTAAAGTTTCAGGTGGTAGAACACTGCGAAGTGTAACACGAACCAGATGGCCAGTGACATTGTCAGGGGTGCTGTGAAGTGTAGAATTTTGCAGCCAGCTGAATCTAAAATGATACCAGAAGAATAAACAATTTTCATGGCATTTACCACCAAGTTCTTAATAAGGTGGACAAACACAAGGCTGAAAATCAGAAGAAATGATGTCTGTGAGCGCCCAGTCATACACTTCCTTGTAGAGTAAAATAAACATACATTTCCGACAAAGCTCACAAGGATTAGGATGGCGCAAGCGATGATCTCGGGCAGGTCTGCAGAGCGCTTCATGGTAAATGCCGATCAGCGGCTCGGGTATCTTCACTACAGTTAAGTCACGAGGCTTTCAGAAAATTGTAAACAGTCTTTAGTAAGAAAACCTGTTTTTAAATTTTCATCTAGTATGTTGATAAAATCATCAACTGGTATTACTCTCAGCATTCAAAGATGGTCTGTAATAGAATCTACTTGCTACAGTGCTGAGCTACAGAAAACAGAAAAGCTTCCCAAGAGAATTCTGTTTTAACATCTCTAGGGACTTAATTATGATGAGAACATTCTAAATATCATTGCTTAATTAGAAATTGTCAGAACTGTATATATACTACTATAATACCATCTTCTAGATGCAATATCATACAGTCTTCAACAACCACTGGGGCAAGATTGGGGAGAATAAAAGTAAATCTATGGCAGTAGAGGAAAGGCGCCCAGAGATGGAACACATCCTACTCAGATTATGCAAAAGATGTTAAGGAAGTAAAGGTGCTCTAGAAATAAATGAAGATTTCAAAATTTAAAACATATCAAGGTAAGAATGAAGATAATAACATGACAGGTAATTTCCTAGTTCCCCTTCATTTTTGCAAAGTAAAAATACTATTACCTGTTCTGAAGAATTCATGGAAATGTTAGAAATACAAAAGAAGGTAAAAGAAAAAAATATTTGTGAATAAAGTAGAAGGGAATAAAGAGGGGGAAAGGAAAAATGAATGAAGAATATATGGAGGAGGAAGGAGAGAAAAAAGGAAGAAGGCGCTTCTACAAACATATATATTATGTTCATGAACTTAACTCTAAATTGTTCATGACGGAAACATTCAATAAGGGGGGAGGGATTAGGTACTCTTTCCCTCCTCGAGCGTAAGAATCTGGGAATATTTCTTTTTTACATAAGGTTAGAGAGTATAGAGAAAGAGGAGAGATTGCTATTTTTAGTACAATGGCTTAGTTCACAGGTATGAACATATATAGGTAGTCAGGGTGAGAATCCTACCAATTAACTGCTAGTTTCAAAAACCTGCTGAAGATTCTCAGAATCATTGCCTTAACCTCCTGTGCATGTAAATGTATGGCTTTGGCCCTGTCATGTTTCCTAACTTTTTTCCTTTACCTCTCTTTGTTGTCTAATCCTCACATTCTTGCTTTCCTTTTAATTGTGTTATACCTTTCTATTTGTATTTCTTCTTTTGAGTTCTTATAGTAGGGAGACTATACAATATTTACACATGTGGGTCTGGTTTATTTCACTTATGAGTATATCTTCAAGTGGCATCCACTTAAATATGAAGGCCTCAAGGTTATCATTCTTTATAGCTAAATAATACTCCACTGTATAAAAATACCACATCTTTTTCATCCATTCCTCAGGTGACAGGCATCTTGGTTATTTCCAATATTTGACAATCACAAATTGTGCTGCTATAAACATAGGCACACATTTATCACTGTGATATGGCATTTTTCTGTTCCTCTGGGAAAATTTTCAGTAGGAGGATAGCTGGATTGAATAGGATTTACAGTCCTAGTTTAAGGAGTCTCCACACTGATTTCCATAATGGTTGCACCAGTCTACAGCAGTGGAGAAGTGTTCCTTTTTCCCCACAGCCTCTCCAACATTTGTTGTTGGTTGATTTCTTTATGATAGCCATTCTGACATTGTCAGTCTTATGGAAAACCCACTACTATTATGGACTACTGTACTATATTGGAATGTTTTGCTGAATTCATGCACCTACAATATTTAAATGATAATAGAATACCCTTCACTGACAAAACTAAACAAAAAAGGGGATACAAATGAATGACCATTTTGTATCTGTATATTCAAAATAGTTAAGATAGATATACAGCTACATTCTCTTAATTCAATGAATAGATCTATTCTAATAGTGTTTGTGGTCAGGATATCATGTCTGCAACTTGTACAATCAATCTTGTACTAAGACAACAATATGCAACATATTAATTATTGAAACTGTCCTACTAATTGGTTTTGAAATGTCTCATTGCTATTTGTTTCGCAAAATCATTTTAAAAAAGAGAGAAAGAGCAGAGAGATGGCACTAAAACATGTTGCTCAGTTAACCTGTCACTTACTAACTTTCTAGATTAATCCTGTTTTCCCAGGAAATGACACATTACAGTTACGCATTGCTTAACAATGGGCATATGTTGTGAGAAGGGCTTCATTCTGTAATTTTTGTCATTCTGTGAACATCACAGTTGGCTATGACATCACTGGGTAATATAATCTTTGGAGGCCAATACTTTCTGTCTACTGCATTTGCTTCTAAGTTTTGAATCCTTCTACTTTCAAAACATATACATGGCTTAATCCATCAGTGCAATGGGGTTTCCTTGTACTGACTTGAGCAGTTGTAGTCATCTAAGTCGGTGTTCAGTGCCTTCATGTTGAGAGCTTACAGTTGGCCATAACTGAAGTATTCATACCATGGAAGATAGAAAATACTCCACAAAGAAAGATATTTTCTTAGCACGCTACTAGCCTAACCAAAAAATGCAGATTACAATGCTAATAAATTAGCTGATATTTTATCTGCATAATAAGATATTTGACATCTCCTAATACTTTCAGTATGTGTATAATAAAAGGTTTATGAATGTGAACAAGTACTTAAATCTGAGCCCTACAATCCCCCTGAGGAGCGAAGTGGGGTTTTGGGGGCTGATACTTTCCTATTAATATACTCTTCCTTAATTGGATACTAACAAAACTAACCAACTCAGAATCACCACACACATTTGTCTTTCCCTAGAAATATTCTGTCATTGTCAATTACAGTCAAGTAGGCACCTCTGTGTTTCTAATAATGATGGTAATGATAAAAAGTAGTAACACAAGAACAAAGCTTATATTGTCTACGATTTATCTGACACCAACATGAGCCAGATGCATTGGTATTTTGCTCCCAAAGTTAATAGCATGCAAAACCAGAGTATAAGAAAACCCCAAAAGCACACATGCTGATTCTCGTACCTTTGTTTTTGTGTCACTACATCTCCCTAGATGATTCACAATTGGCACATTCAATAGAGTCTATAAATAAACTTGTTTTGAAAAGAGTTTCAAGTACAGAAAGTCTTTGACTTATGAACATTGGAGTTGAAAACTTTTGTTGTCTTCCAAAAAAAATGCAATAGAATTTATAAAACAATACAAATGAATTAGAAACAATTCTCACAGAATGGAACTTGTTCCTAGGTGAGGGACTTGCTGCATATAAACCATTCAGACATTTGAATAACAATTGCTATCTTTTCTTTTCTTTCAATAAATAGGGATGTTTAGGATGCCTAACCCAAAGGGGGAAAGGCTGTCTCAGGCAGGATCAAGTCCTCAGAACTGCCAGCACTATGCAGAGGCATAAGATTCTGAACCAGGCCTTCAAGATTTAGGTCCACCTCATAAGGCAAAATACCTTCATTCCATCTCCAATAGTTCCAAAGTCTTTACTTATTCTAGCATCACTCACAAGTCCAAGTGTAAAGATTCACATAAAACTCAAGGAAACCTAACTCCAAGTGAGTCTTTAAAATAAAAAACAAGTCATGTACTTCTAAGGCACAATGGCCAGACAGGCACAAAGTAAACACTCCTAGACATACATCTAAAGAAAGAGATCATAGGTCTCCTACAAGGACAAAATACAATGTTCCAAGTTTGAACTTTGTAAACACTGCACGGGGTGTACACCAGTCCATAGGAGCCTTTCTCCCACAGCTCTGCTGGTCACAGCTCAAGTGGTTGCTCTCCTGGGATGCAAACTGATGTCTGTAGTTCTCCTAGGCTGGCTTTACCCACAGCTCTTTGTTCCACCTTCCTGGAATCCCAGCTGTGGCTTCATCCCCACAATGGACAATCCCCCTGAGCCACTGGTAGCGGGCCTGTGACTAGCTTCCTAAACTGCCCTTGGAAATTTCAGTAAAAGTTGACGTGACTCTGTAACTCTTGCACTCCGGGTACCTGTAAAACCAGTACCACATGAACACACCAGGGTGTGCTACAAGCACGAGCTGTATTGACTGCACCTGAACTACAGCATCAGCCAGGCTGTTTCAGCATAGGACTATGTAATGAGTTCAAGACCAGCCTGACTACACAGCTAAACTTTCTCAAAGCAACACCACCAACAACAAAAAAATGGTTTGCAAAACAAACAAAAAAGCTTATGTTAACTTTTAATTTTCAAAGGACTATCAAGCATATCATGCCTAGTTGTGCCTAAGTGCTAGACAGACATACCATCTTTCCCTCTTCATATTATTTCTGCACTAGTAAAACAAAGTATCGAGGAACACAAGTTTTGTGAACATTTGATTGACTGCTGAAGACTTTCCTTTGTTAACTATGAGACAGTTGGATAAAGAATTGTTTCCTAGGGCTGAGGTCTAAGTGCCTGCCTGGCAAGCACAAGGGCCAGCGTTCAATGAGGTCTAAGTGCCTGCCTGGCAAGCACAAGGGCCAGGGTTCAATTCCCTGTACTGCATGCAGTGCTGGTGGTGCTGTCTCTAATCCCAGAGCTGGGGAGGCTAAGACAGGAGGATCACTACTAGTCTGAGCTGAGCAGCAAGACCTTATATCAAATAAATAATTAAAAATTTTTAAAAAATTGTCTCTGAAGTACTATGGCCTCAACTTTATGCCACTGTCCCACCTTCTAGAGACACGGTCTAGTAATATGAAAATGCTAATGTATTGCACATGTTATATTTTACATCACATTCTGTAGATATGTGTAAGATACAGGATTTTTATATTTTAACATTTATTCATAATAAATAAAAAGTGAATTCAATGCAATAAGCCCTACAGTTGCGAGGACAAGAGCAAAATGTGTAGGACAGAAAGGGAACCATGAGGGTAAAATTACTTTAATCTCTAGTTCAAAAACAACAATCTGAAGCCTAGTTCAAAAACAGCAATCCTGCCCTAGCCAGCAGCAAGCTGTGGCAGTAAGCACCATCCACTTGCTTTCAGTGCTGATTCTGAGACAGAAACAGAAGTTAGGCAGACTAAGCTATGAGGCAGAGGGACTGAGAAACTTGATGCCAAGACCAGTGATCTCCACAACTACACAGTGAGCTCCTGAAGGCAGGAAGCCTGTTTCTCAGGGCCATGGACACCATCTGGAGCCAAGCAGGTCCAGGAAGTAATGCTGCATCCTGCACCACAGAAGGTAAGCACAATGTGAACACTTCAAGGGACAATGAAAAGTCCTCCTTTGAAAACCAAACACTGGCTCTGCCAAGCCAACCTCCCTGAGGTCACTTGAGACGAGACATTTGAAGGTTCTCTACAGTCTCCATTTACTCTGGCATAAGATTTAACAGAAAGAGAACTAAAGGAGAATTTATACAGTCCAGGCTACTTTCCAAATCTTAAACTGCTAAAAGTTATTTAGAATTTACTTTAACTTACAATCCCATGTACAGTGGTTCAGGTGTAAAGGCTTTCCATGTGGCTTAGGGCAATCTAAGCTTTCTCAAATGTATATGCATAGTTCTAATATTAAAGATTTCAACTCAAATCTCAAAGTATCTTAGCTGTATCTTGATTAGAGACTGATATTACTTTATGTGGTGACTGGGAGGTGGAGAAAAAAGACACATGGCCTTCATTTGGGCATTATGTTCTCACAGTAGTACTAAGATAAACAAAATTCACAGGCTGAAGGGCATTCACTCCTTCATACTAAATATGTAATATAAACAAACATCTCTTAAGTGATGCCTGGAACGTGGATTCTAAATCAGATCCACAGGTGGACAATGAGTTGATGTAACGGAGATCAGGACGGAGTACACAGGAAGAGCTTGCTGCTTGGGAACAGACCTGGTCCAGCCAAGCAAGATAACTCACCGACTCACAGAAAGATGCTGCTGAAAACTGACTGGTTCATCTGTCCAGGAGCAAATTACTATTTGTGTTTTCACACAGAATCAAATGGAAGAAATAACCAAATCTTTGACTTCATAATCAATAAAAAGTCATCTTGTGCCCAGCCAGGGTGGAACTTAGATCCCCCAGCCCCAAATTAGAAACAAATAAAGAAATTCAGGTTGGCAAGGACCAGGGCAATTAAATGGCAATTGCTTCTTAGATATACTAATATTACTAATTATATTACTGAGCTAAGTGCTCAGAAATGTGGAAAAGAGCTACAGTCCACTCAGGTGGGGAAGGGAGCTAAGATGTATTAAGCCTTGCACTGAGCTGCATCTTTCACATACATGACTTCCTGAAACCTTACAATAAAGCTATGAGGCATTATTAAGGTTCAATTAGGCTGAATAACTTGATCAGTTCCAGTTGGATGAGGATTGAGTCAGGAGTCTTATCAGATTTGTGTGACTTCAAAAAGCATTGGGCTGGCAAGGCCTTTAGTAGACATAGGAAAAAGAAATCTGTAGCTTTTAGATACACGGGACTCCTTAACTGGAAGAAACTGGTAGTAGAGAAAGGTAAGAGAATTGGAGAATTAAACCATGCTGTAAAAGTCTGTACATATGAGGACTTCAGATATGCTTTTCCCTGTTGATGTTATCTGAAAGAGTTTTCATGTTGGAAGATTCCTAGGGAAGAAAACTTCATACACAGTATCCGATCAGCCTTAGATCAAAACATGGGAGCTGGGAGCTCCCACCACAAGCAGAGGGATCCTCTGGTGTGAATGGAGCCATTTACTACCTTGGAGATTGCAGGTGCCATGGAAAAAGCCCCCAGCTTGCTAGAGGCAAATGGAGGGGACAATGCCCATACATCTATTTCCCAGAACAATCACTCAGAATGACGACTGACTGTAGGAATCTGAGCCCCAAAGACCTGAGTTAAATCATGTACTGACTGTGGAAGATCTGACTAGTACAGTCTGCTTTCATCTCAGGTTTCCAAGGAGTTTCTCAAATACAATGAAACATAAATGAATATAAAGTTGTGTATATGTACTTTTATCAGTATGTGTACTGATAAAAAAGTATGTGTACTTTTATCAGTGTATTTATATGTGTTTTTGTATTTACACACAGCTACAGGATGATAATGGTGCTCAAACAGAACTCTGTACCTAATTTGAAGGTTGCAGAGTACTATGTAACTGCTTACGGTTTTGCTAGAGTTTCTCTGTTAAAGTCATACACACAATAATAAAGGTGCTTTTGCTTGCAAGGGGAGGGTGATACATGGATTCTTTGCCAAATACTAGAATTCTAAATGCACTATCTTTGCATAAGCTCTGTCTTTTCACAAACAGTTGTGTAAATCACACAGTTAAAGTCTGGGTCTAGGTGTTCCCCCAACAGCTCACATAGGCATGGGGAAGCTTCTGGAGTTTGTGATTGATTATTGTCAGTCTGGGTGGGTAATTTGCATTACAACGTAAGGAGGGGAGAGAGGCCAGCTGGCTGCCTGAGCTGCTGCTACTCCCTGGCTCTCTGCTCTTTGCTGCAGCCATGAAAGGTTGTTCTGTGCCGTGTGCCCCTCTGCTTTGGGGCCAGCTGAGTATGGACTGAAACCTCCACTGACTGTGAGCTAAATAAACTCCTTCCCTCATTTTGGATGCCGGGTATTTTGTCTCAGCAACAAGAGAAGAGTAACTGAGACATACACCAAGCTTCTCCGGGTCTGCTACCAGCCTTTGGTTTCTATCTCTTCTATCTTATGAAGGATCTTCTTTTTGTACTTAAACATGCATGACCTCAATTCTCACCAATCCTACAAATAAGTACCATTCCAACTTTGGAGTCCATCCTTTCCCCTGGCATGTAAATTCTCAAAAGAGGCATCTACATTCATCATTGCTATTTTATGGTTTTCCTTTTACTTAATTTAGTTTACCTTTTCCCTCTGAAATGACCTATAATAGTATCACCTTCATCTAACTATACCAGGACCTGACATTCTTTTTCCTTTAGAGTACAATTACTTTCTTCCCTATGGTCAAGAGTATTGGTCTATGTCTCTTCTTATTCAGATACTGATCCCTGGACATATAGATCCCATCTATTCTTTTATTTTCTTTTGGAGGTACTAGGGATTGAACTCAGGACCTTGCACTTGCCAGGCAGGTGATTATGCCGCTGAGCTATCTTCCCAGCCCTCTTGTAGGTCACCACCTGATACAGGTTCCCTAACTCAATGCTAACTTGGTAATAACACCACCATTTTTGGCTCAGCTAATATTAGAGACATGGATGTCATCCCTGGTCCCGTTTCCTTCTTACTTGCAAGTCTACTCATCTTTTCATTCACAGTTTTATTATTTTGAGCCTTCTTACCATTTTCTTACTTGCTGATTTTTATCTTTTGCCTGAATAAATTTGAGAAAGATTAAAGAAATTGTTATTCTTACTTCTTTAAAATTACTGTTTTTTTTTTTTTTCTGTAGTCTACAGAACTACTGAAGTGACCTAAAGTGACGTATGACTTTCCACTTTCATCCTGAAAACCGTGCAGTGCTTCTCATTTTCATTAGGGAAGGTGGGCAGCTCCCCCAAGAGTCCCACGATGCCCTCCTGTCAGGTACTGTCTTCTCTTCAGCTTCTACAAATCTGACACACATGGGAAGCTTGAAGAATACTAAGATGTTTTGTCTGTTCATGATGCTTTTTGTTCAGCTGCTTTGATTTATGATACCTCAGTGCATACATTGTCCTCATAATATACCAAGCCCTCCAACATGGATCTTTAGTTTTTCACTTGCCAGTGGTACAATTTGATATACACTATCAAATCCATTCTTTTAGGAAACTATATTTTCTATATGTCTTTGTCAACTGAATAGCACCAACGAGGTGTGGTTAATGGGAGACGCAGACAGAAGATTTACAGACATGGAAAAGGACCCCACCCACCCATGCACATACACACATGCAGGCAGTGTGACCAAAATATACAGGAAAGGTTTACGTTTTAAAAAACGTATTAGCATAAAAGACACATTTCCATTAATCTCCTTCAAAACACTCCTCCTCACCTAGAACACGCCCGCCCCACTGCTCTCCTTACTTCCTGAAGCAGTTTTAGAAGTCTTCTCCCACGAGTGCTACAGTTATGCTGCACTGGTCACCTCACTGTCCTGAATTCAAAATATTTCTTTCATAATCATTTTGTCTTTGGGTAAGACCTCCAAGTTGCACGGTGACCAATTCTAACAGAGTAAAGGAGCATACACTGTGCTGTTTTTATGAGCTTGCCTTTTCACTAGACAGCACTTGGAAGCAACATTTACTGCATTTTTTATCATATATCATTTTTTTCATGAAAGAGGGTTTCCAGATCTGCTTCAGAACATAGGAAGAACAATGCATGTGTGTTTAAAGACAGGAAGAGTATTTGAAGGTGCACTGATGCCAACGTGTATGTAACAGCATGTTTGAAATTTAAACATTTACTGTGTATTTTGGTCACACATCACACAACCTTTCCCTGTTTAGTCAGTGAAGTCTATGGTAGCTAGAGTATCATCTATCCTTGTTAAAAGGCCCTGACTTTCAATAACACGCTTTTTTCTTCTGTTCTTCGCCCCTAGCTGCGGCAATGGCTTCCCTGCTTTTACTAAGTTTAGGATTGGATTATGTTGTTTGATTTTTCAGCTCTTCCACCTTGAAAGTAATTCTCTACTTAATTTTTTAATATTTGAGTGATTGCTATTTATTCTGCAGTAACCTTAATTTACTGGTTTATCCTTTAAATTTCTTAAGGTAATTAATGTAAAAGGCCAATTCAATTTTCAAGATAAAAAGTTTGTCTTTAGATAAAAAAGGAATTAATTATTTAAAAGTAAAGGAAAAGCATTTTTAAGGAGCTTTTCAGATACAAGTGTGGATGTCCTCCAGTACAGGTTCACAGAAACAAAGGCACTAAATTGCTGACCTGGAGAGATGCAAAGGGCCATTCCTCCAGAAATAGAACCTTGAAGGGAACAAGGATTCTCTTTCTCCATTATAATGGACACCAAAGGAGAAGCTTTTACATTTTCCCCTTAATTAATTAACTTAAAAGGCTATTTCCATCCTCAAGATAAAAAGTTTGCCTTTAGATTTAAAACATCACATTATCTTCTTTAAAAATCACATTTCCTAAAATTTACAATAATAATAATAATAATAATAGGTTTTTCTTTTACATTTTTATGTATTAAGTACAGGGTCTACAGGGTTACACTACACAGGGCAGACCTGTAGTGATCTCTCCTGTTTCTGTCCCCAAGCACTGAGATTACAGTGCCATCTCCGTGTGCCACCGCGCGTGGGGGCGGCATAGCAGGCTGGGGATCACACCGGGCTCCTGTGCCTGCTCAAGCAGGTGCTTTAATCTGCTGAGCTATCTGGCCAGCCCTAGGGGTTTTTTTGTTTTTTTGTTTTTACTTTGCAGGACTGGGGATTTAACTCGGGGCCTTGTGCTTGCCAGCCAGGCACTTAAACCACTGAGCTATATCCCCAGCCCCCAATAACAGGGATATTTTTAAAGATTACTTAAAGTTCTTTTCACTCCTAATAAAGTTGACTGCCTGTTTTAGAGTCATAAATTAATTTGACATAAAAGAGCTTTGATATTTTACAAACAGATAAAAAGTTTTGGAGAGAAATGTAAAAGCAGTGGGGTTTAAACAGTGGCCTAAATTTGACATCTCATTCAAATGATGGTAGGTTTGGTGATGGGCTCCAGAGGAGCACAAACTATGGTAACGTTTTTGTATCTGGGCCAACGTATCCAATAAAGATATACTGAACTCCATACTGTTCAGATAAAGCCAAAAATGATCTACAAGCTTTATTTGGTAACATTAATTGACTCCACCCAGATTTGGGGCTAATTTCTCTGGTGTTACTGATTGTCATTGATCCTCCGTTCAGGTTAATTCAATTTGCCTCTGTTTTTACAGGTTAAGTCCTACTAACTATATGATGGCTTCCCTTCCAAAATACAGGATATAGGCTTCTCACTGTATAATCAAAATTCAATTACAAAAGCAAAAGTGAAACTGATACCTCCCACTTCACTTGTCAGTATATACTATTAAACTTTTAGGATTTTACAAAAGATGGAAGCACAGCTACAGAATGATAATTCAATCCAGTGAAGCAAAAAGAAGGCTAATCTGAGATAGAGGATATGCTTGTGTTTTTCCAGAGAATGCTGAGCTACTTATTTGGGTAGCAGAAAGCACCAGATCTGGAGAAGTTGATAACACTAAGGCTAGATTTGATCTGGGGCCGACTGAAGGAACTGATAAAATGGAAATCAAAGGTCTGAATAGGTGATAGAATATACAGAGACAAATGAACTGAAAGTTATCAATATTCTTAAGGTAAACTAAAAATACAAAATATGTAAATTAATTATAGATAAAAGATTATATTCTTTCTAAATTTTTCTGACAAGAGATCTCTGCTAATTGACAAGCAACAAAACCTGGCTAGTCTAGTTATAATTACAATTTCTCAAATTAAAACAGGGGCCAGGGAGTCAGCTCGGCAGTCTACATACCTGCCTGACAAGTGCTAAGGACCCGGGTTCCATCCCCATACTGCATACTGTGGCATCAGGAACACCATGCCAGCCACGAAGACCATAAATGGTGGTGCACACCTATAATCTAGCGCTGGGAGGCTGAGACTCGAGGATCACTACAAGCCTGAGTTACATAATGAGACCCTAATACCAAACAGATAGATAGATGGAAGAAAGAAAGAAAGAAAGAAAGAAAGAAAGAAAGAAAGAAAGAAAGAAAGAAAGAAAGAAAGAAAGAAAGAAAGAAAGAAAGAAAGAGTTCCATGTTATAGTCTAAGGTATTTGATATTCAGATAATATAGTAATATTAAGCTTACTGCCTTCATTACAAGGTAATGTCATTAAGCCTGCCCTTCAGGTACTTAACAACTAAGGTTTAGAGACCAAAGATTAGGAAGATATATAGGGTAAGAGGGTGGCCAGTAGTTTGGGCCTAGCCCTTTGAGGTCAATGAGAACCCAAAAGAGAACCTGTGTTGTCACACCCTGTAACTCAGCTGAGTCCTTGATCTTCTGATCAACATAATGGGATTGCAGAGGAAAGTGATTCTATGATGTATAATGCACTAAGGAAAGTTATCTGGAGAGAAAAAGTCTCTCAAGCTTTCACAGAAAGCAATGTGGTCAAGCACTGGCCTGACTTATCCAGGAGGTGGGCACTGACAGCATATCTAAGAGCTGCTGTATTTCGTTCCAAGGTGACTCCTGAGGAGTTTTAACTGACCTTGTTAGATCACTTCAACTTGGTCTTAACCACACAGCAGAAAAATATAACCACAAAATGTGAAAAAGAGTACCATAATAATATGCTAGGTGCAAAAGGTTCAAACCACTAACAACTTTTGACAACTGCCAGCAGTAAATCGCTTAATACAGGTACCAAAAATCTTTGGACTAGAAATCTTTAGTGTAAATGAATAAGCTCACCAAAAATGTAAAGTTCTTCTACAGAATTCTCCAAACACAGCTTCTCTAACTGAAATTGAATAGCCATTATTCACACAACAAAACAGTAAAGGGACAGATACTGGGGACAAATGAAGCTGGAAATTGCTCATATGTATGAGAGTAGAACTAGGCCACAGTGCCGAAAGCAGTCAAGCTACCTCAGTTTTTGAGAAAAGCAACCCACCTGGATAATTTCAGACATTAGTTGCTGAGGAAACTTGTGTCTCATAAAACTTTGCAAAGATATAAATAAACACCCCTACTATTATTGTTTAGGCCCTTTGCCAATCAGGCAAATAGGCCTCCATCCGAACCCACCTCTTATCTCTTGTCTATCTTTTCCTCATTCCTACTGTAGTTTCTCTTCAGGGTACAACAAGAGACCAATGAGTCTCTGTGTAGACTTACTCAAATGCTTTATCAGTGTTTCTTTTATGATTATTCACCTATGTTTTCTTTCATTGGGAAAAACCACTGAGCACCACTATTTGCAAAATTATAGACTGTTTAGTACATTTGTACCAGCTTACGAATGGTTAAAAAATGATATGGAAAGTACTGTGACTTACTAAAAGCCACACAACTTTCTAATAGCACAGCTGGGTAAAAGGCATAGCTCTTCTGCATTGTCCTGCCTACTATATTTTTACAATTTACTGGAAAGTAAAGTAAAATAAGAATTGGTTACCCGGGGGACAAACCATGTCCCCCCAGCCCATGCCAGGACATGTCAGTGTGCATTCTATGTGGTGAGCCAGCCTATGCAACACAGCAGCAAACATCTGAAGGAGCAACAAGCTTTCTTGGAGAATGGTATCAAGATGTCGCTGTTACATCAACTTGAACCTCACACTCACTCAGCTCACTTGCAGCACAGTTTCAGGAGGATAGAAAGTTCTCCTCTCTTGGGAACTTCCCAAATAAGAGGACAAAGAGGAGAGGGAGAGGAAGAAAGTGTAAGGCAGTACAACACGGGTATGCAACTACTTGAATTATCAGTAAGTGCAACCAAGTCATAGAAAAAAGCAAGAGCCCACGGTACCTGAAAGCTCAATTTACTGTTTTAAACATATATGTCTTTGCCTTTGACCACATATTTTGGCTGGGATTCTAACCCTTACCAAACTTTTTAGACAAGATTAGGTTAATTCAGGGTGGTATGGCTTGCAGAGACCTTATAGAACTTTTCTAAAACTCCATCCCCCAAAGTGAAGCAAGCTGGATCACATGTTGCTGCATTAATTCACTTGTGCATGTTTTTATCATGATATCTTTCTGAAACAGAACACTGCCAACTACTTAGTGTGGTTCACGCTCAGTTCAATCTCACTGGACCCTCTGCTTCACTCTATCAAACCCTAACTAGGTTCTTGGCTCATTCTGTTCTTTGTTATCTAGTGAAAGGCAGACACTTTCCAGTTCCCTCCTCACAGTTAATCTGATTTAGAACTTTAGAATGTGTAACTAGCACACATTCCTAGGAGTCCTCTGACTTCAAATACTGTTTCTCTACCAATAAGACTTAAATTTCCCCCTTTAATCCATTATAATTCTCTTCAAGTCAGTACTGCAGTTGTCTGAAGAGTTCTGAGCTCAACAGAGGAAAAAAATCGGCTCTTCACTATCATTTCCATTTGCTCCATTCCTGGGGTCAGAGAACAGATGTGCAAGTCTCCAGTGTACTCCGTGGTGAGCCATAGCGACAGTCTTTGTAGTCACTGGTGGCTCAATGGGCAGCAACATCCACATACATCTCAAACTCTTGTCAGATTTCTCTTCAGCACTTACGCTTTGCAGGCATTTAAGCAACAGAGACTCAGCGTCTATCTGTACCACAAGCACTTAAAGGTACTGGGAGGACAAGCGGGCAAATCTGGACCAAGGCTTTAGAATACTGACTGAAACAAAGTGCTCATTAGACGTTACTGTTTTCATTATTATTCTCTTTTGATTACAACCGATAAGCAAAATTATTTGGTACATTGAGGTCAGTGATGATCAGGAAGCCAAGACCCAGCCACTGGAATTCCACACATTTAGTCTTCCCTCTTTTATTGTCCTCTACTTGAATTCATTCTCCAGTAGAAAATTACTCAAATCATTCTTTTGTAGTTGTGATTATTTGTCTTTTTTTTTTTTTTTTTTTTTTTTTTTTTTTTTTTTTTTTTTTTTTTTTTTTTTTTTTTTTTTTTTTTTTTTTTTTTTTTTTTTTTTTTTTTTTTTTTTTTTTTTTTTTTTTTTTTTTTTTTTTTTTTTTTTTTTTTTTTGAGGAACCAGGGATTTGAACTCAGACCCTTGCACTTGCCAGGGAAGCGTTTATTCCACTGAGCCATCTCCAGGGCCCCTATTAATCACTTTTGCTAAACAAATGGTTTTCTTCAAATTTATTTAATCAGTTTTATAGACAAAAGTTGATTATGTGATCCAGGACACCAATGATTTTCCCATTCTTTCTCCATATTTAAGCTGTCATCAGGAGATGATGATATGGAAATAGAGGATCAAAATGATGGTGATGGAGAGGCTATTCAGGAAAGTTCAGGGGTCAGAATGAATAAACATGCTGCAAAGGATCATGCTGCCGACCCTCAGGACAGGACACTGCCCTTCATGAAGGAATGACAATAATTCTACACAGGGAGTCCTGGTTATCCAATTTCTTACAGTTTTAAGGTTGCACAAGGATACAAAAGTCATCATAACACAAAAATATTCACGAACTATTTATTTTCAAAAAGACATCTCCCCATTCCTGCTTACAATAGCATCTCTCTGTATCCTTTAACATCTTTGGAATTTCAATGGTATGGGACATTTCAAACCTTCTTTATGCAACACAAATAAAACACAAGTAAGTTGGAAGTGGAGCTGCAAAGAGTGCAAGAGGTAAGACTGATGAAGTCACAGAAAGAGACACTGAACGACTGAAAAACAATCAGGCCACTAGAAAAGCAGGGAAAGTTAATTTTACACAGATCAATAGAGACAATGGCGTGATAGATGCTTCGTAAGAGAACAATTTGGCTATCAAAGGAAAAAGGAGAAGACTGGGCAAGTTGATCAAGCCTAAGAACATCTTTTGAAAATTGACTCACTATGTATAGGAAAGCCAAAAAAATCATATAATATGATGGTATAATTTTGTAAAAGAATTGTTTGCCACTTCATTCTAAATTATAAGCAAAAAATTTTAAGCATGGTATTATGGAACTTATTTTTCAAGACAAATTCTAATTGTGTGAACTACTTATTTATTTTTTATGTAGCTGGTGCAGGAGCTCACCAAGCAGCTTGGACTTGCAGTGACCCTCCTGTTTTCAACCTCCCCACTGTTGGAATTACAGGAGTGCACCACTATGCTGGGTCTCTGTGGCTAGCACAGTGTGCCCAGGGCTGAGGCCTGTGGTATGTGGTGCCAGGGATCAAACCCCAGTCCCTGAACTTGCCTAGGCAGGCACTTAGTCCACTGAGCTATCTTGCTGGCCCTTATTTTTAATTGCTTTTTAAAATATTTATGAGAACATTGCTCCAATGTTTACTAGCTTCATTTTTTAAATGGTCTTTTTTCCTCTCCCAAATATTCACAGATAACGAGGACTTCTGGTACATACAATCATACTTTTTATCTAACGGAGTACAGTTAGAGACATTATAAAGTTAAGTGTTAACTGACTACAGTCTAGAAAACCAAAGTTCTTCTCTTTTCAAAGTTGAGTCCCAGCTAGTAAATATCATGACGTTAAAGAGACATTACTAAATTTGAGCAATTTACCATGGCCACATAATATGCATATCCAGCCTCTAAAACTTACAACTCTGCAAAATTGGTACACTTAACGCTCATTTTAGTCGTAAGAAAATGGATACATAAAATTAACATTATTCACTTATTCATAGAGCAAGCAACCAAAGATCACAATCCACATGAGAGAGGATTCTAGTACCAGCTTATGTTAATAATACAGCATGTGTAGCTCCAGGCACTGCAGTTGATGGGATCCAGTAGATTCAGCTCAGTTACTAGTGGAACCCTATTCATCCCCAGCCTCCACAAGAAAGCAACTGAAATGCAGTTTGTTAGGCAGGTTGTACATTCTTCTTAGAAAAAAGATCCCCAGCTCTAATATGGTTCTATGCATTCACTTTAACTGGTGCTGCTATATACATGTGAGGTTCATATAAACATTTCCACATATTTGTTTGTTGTTGATATTTTTAGCAAAAACGCTGGCCATGTCACTAGACATTTAGGTCTCAATATGCCAGAAACAATAATGACTTTAAAATTTTCACACCATCCAAGAAAGAGTGGTGGGAAAGTGGCTTCAGGTCCTCCCCAAAACCATGTTTTCCTATTTCTTCATGAAACAGCACAGATAATCCACTATGACTGCACAGAGGAGTTGTCATAATCTAGCATAGTCTCTGAGCTGTAACATGTCCTGAACACAGGAATCCTCTACATGAGATCCTCCTTACTTGTGTTCTGTAACTCAACTCATATTACAGAACAAAATACCTTCAAGCTTACAGATTCTTGGGCTGCATATCACCCAACTTAAAGACATGTTACTCCTCACCTTTGTCAAATAAAAATAAAACTAATGAGACTTTCCACTGGTGACTATTATATTTCTCTCACAATGTCTTATTAAATAAAAGTATTCATTAATTTATTAACCTTTCTGGAAAAAAGGCATATAATGGTTCTGCAAATTATATTTCACTACAGGCCAAACATCTCATGTTTCTCAGGACAGCAAGACATTATATATAAGGCATTTAAAAAAACTGGATGGACATTATTTTAATAGCTCACACATTTCTAGATCTAGACTTCACAGCATGATGCCATAAATTATTTGGAGCTTAAATGATCTGTCTGTCTTAAAACAATGTTATTTTTTAAAAATATTTTTACTGGATAATTTGACATGTACCCTATGAAATTAGTTTTATCTAGAAAACTGCATATGAAGAAGTGTTAACTTTGTTGAAAGTGTTTAAAGGCTCCAAATTTTTTTAAAAATTTGTATGATTTGTTTCATGGACAATACAAATTTTCAGCCTTAGACTATGTTACATGCTAGTGCATATATTCAGAAGTTTCTGTGAGTTCAAAAGTTCACAGCAACAATTTATAAGGGTATTAGCTCTGAAGCAAGCCAGAAGGAAAGTTGTGCTTTTAATCAACAGTCAGCAACAATTGCACACAGCAGCAGATCTCACCAATCCAGTGTGATATAGGCCACTCCAAGTTCATACACTGTCAAGACTCTAAAAATATGGTTTTTCACAAGGTGAATTTAGAAATACAGTAGAAAAACAACCCATAGGCAAAGGCACTCCATATTTGCAATTTTTGGGAACTGTGGCATTAGTCTTTGCAAAAAAAAATGCATACTCTGCAGAGATAAAGAAAAATTGTTCATTGTGCTAAAGAGACTAGGAAAAATTTGCCCTTTTCCTGAAGTGAGACAAGGATTTTTTTTTTTTTTTTGAAGGATGTAGTCCCCAAGTGAGGCTCTAAGAAAACAAGGTAAAAGACAGCAATTTAAGAGACTCTACTCCAATGATTAAACATTTCTCAAGCTGTCTATTACTTTCTAAGAAACAAATTTTAATTTCTTTAATCCTGAAACAAGTCTATAAAGGGATAGAAAGGGGTCAAAGATAAGCGCTAAAGTGATGAGGGCAATCTTTTGTGAAGAATCAAGGTTCTTGTTCTTTCATTCATTCATTCCCTCATTGGTTTATCAAGCACCACATGCCAGACCCTCCCGAAGAACAGGCCCAAGCAGCACTCAGCACTGCCCGGAACTTTCAGGCTCATGGGAATAGTCTTTCTGTGTGCTGTCCAGTGTGGTAGCCACTAGCCATGTGTAACCACGGACCATGTGAAATGTGGGCTGCTGCAGTGGAGAAACTGAATTTTAGATTTTATTTCATTTTGATTATATTTAAATTTAAGTAGCTGCATATGGCTAGTGGCAATACTGAATAGAAGAATACTAAATAGATTAATCAGACAATAAACAAGTAAGTAAGTATATAAAATCTTTTCAGGCTTGGATACATGCAATATGGGGAGGGGGAAAGAGAGCTTGGAGGGTGTGGCAATTAAGCTTAATTGTCAGATGGGCTGGATTAAGGGACTCCTGGGGAGGATCACGCGGGAGCTATACTAACCAGTGGAGAAGCCACTGATGTTCACAGCAGAATGTTTTCTTAGGAGGCAGATCACAGTTGCAGGCTGGTCACTGGGAGCGGGCCATTTGAGGGTATATCTTGCACTGGTGCTTGTCCTCTGCACTTTGTTTCCCAGCTTCGATGAAGTCAGCAGCTTTGCTCCACCAAATACTTTTGCCATGATGTTCATGCTTTGGACCCAGCTTCCACAGACTCAACTTTCTAAAACTCTGAAGCAAAATAAACCTGCCTTCCTATAGTTTGCGGGTTTCAGGTATTTGTTCCAGCAATGAGGAAGCTGACAAACATAAAGGTGGAGTAGGTTGTGTTCTTGGATTAAAGTAGGTAAGTCAAGAAAGGTCTTTTAAAAGGGGTGAATTATAGCAAAAATGTAATTGACAAAAAAAAAAGATCAGAGCGTGTAGAAATATGGGGAACAAGACTGTAGGCAGAAAGTCCTGCAAGGGTAAGAGTACTAATACAAGAATGTGTTTAACAGGAGCTGTAGCAAGAAGCCCACAGTGCAGATTATGGAAAATTATCAGTATAAAAGAGAAAAAAACACAGATGTGAGTGTTCAGAGCATTAAGAGCCCATGAAAAAGTCTGGAGTTGCCGCTAATGTATGCAGAAGCCAGTGAGTAGTTCCAAGTGCAAGAGCATTGAACTGATTTGTATTCAATAAGGTCAGCCATGGGTTTAAGTGGAGAGCAAACTGAAAAAGAGGAGTAGAAACAGTGACCAGTTAAAAGGACTCTGCATAGTCCAGGCCTGATGCTCTAGTCATTTGTGCATGGCAAGATGAGCAGAATATATTATGGAGGTGGAGCCAACTGGGCTGAGCATATATTTGTGAGGAAAACGAGCTATTAGCTGTAGAACTTATTTCAACATGACCCCCACATAACACTGGACGGATGGATCTTAGAACCAAGAGAAAGCTTTCAAATTCCCAAAGTACTCCAACAAAAAAGTCCTTAAAAATATGTTAGGAAATATGCTAGCATACATGCCTTTGAGTATGTGTTGTATACCTAAATTAAAAGTGAAATGTGTCCCAACTATTTCAGTCTGATCAAAATCAATTTAACTCTAGATACATACAGTCACACCTGTGTACTTGATTATTTTGAAACTTGTCAAATTTGGTACTCAGGCATTTTGCCATGAAAATTTTGTCCTAGTTCTTACTTGTTTGTTTAGTGCTTGTCGCATGAGCTAGAATTTGGTGTTGATTGCCTAATGACTCTCTGCTTTTTCCAGCCAAAGCAATTTGTTTGTCATGTTTCATTTTTGATACTCATTGTTCCTCCCAAACTAATTAGTGACAAGTAGCAAACTATCACTGTGAATTGGTAATGGCCCTTTAGAGAAGAAGCAAACTTGGAACATATTGTTAACAGAACTATGCTTTAGCACAGTATTAGACATGATCTGCATATACTTACACATGCATCAATGACATCTACCTTTGATTTTTATTTTTATTATGTATTTAGTACAGGGTCTGCAGGTTCTCACTACACAGATCAAACTCATAGTGATCCTCCTGTCTTCACCCTCCCAAGTGCTGGGATTACAGGCATGCGCCACCACGCCCCATCTCAATCACTATCTCAGCATACCCCTGGAGTGGGCCCATCGCGACAGGCTGGGGATCAAATCGCTGGCCTCTGTGTCTACCTAAACAGGTGCTTTAATCTGCTGAGCTATCTGGCCAGCCCGACATCTGCCTTTAATAAGTTGTTCTAAACTATAATCAAATGTATACACTACGATAACTGGGGTATCATTTAATTTTTCCCATCATAAATGCTGTTTTCAAGTGTTAGGACCTAGCACTAATAATGTATTTTCTTACATTTGTTGTCAGAAAAGACCTTCGGGGCATGGTACGTTTTTAACCTAACTTCATGGGTACCACTCCAGGTATGTTTTTAACCTAACTTCAGCCATACAGAAAAGAGGAGGACTAAATAAAAACAAGTGACCTGGGGAAATTCTACCTGCTGTTCTCCTTAGGGTGTCCAGGCCTGATAATGAACAAGGGAAGCTAGACAGTAAATTAGCTGTTCACTCCATTGCTTTGGTTCCAATTTATTTCATGCTATAGAGACCTTATCACTAGAATTCAAAATATATTTTTTCCTTCAATGTAGTCTTACCTCATCTGTTGCTCAAAGTTTTATTTGCAGTGGTAGAGGATAGGCTGACAGTGCTGTGCTTATGGGGAGGGGGTCTCATGGGCAACCAGCTTTTAAGTATCATTCTGACTCCACATAATTTTTGTCTTGTGCATTGAATTTGTAACCTAATTACCTTATAAGATGAGGGTTCCCTGTGTATCATTACTAGCATAGAACTGCTTCAGATTTACTCAAAAGGAAAATGGTGAAAGATATTACATTGCTATAGTGCAGTTTCAAAGAACTTAAAAACCAAGTTATCTCATAATACTGGCAGGGGAGTTATATATGAAGGACATTAACAAATGAAAGAAAATATGCAAATTTAGGGGGTCTGACCTATTTATTATATTTCTATTCTCTGAAACACTGCTTTACTTTGGTGGGGCAGTGGTTGAGAGAGTACCTCAGCTGCTCAAGTGTTGGGGTTTCAGGTGTGCATGTACCACCATGTTCAGCTCAAACACTGTTTTAAATTGAAGTTGAGTTTGTTAGATGGTTTGTTTATATAAGCTGTGGGATAAGAAACAGGAAACTTAACTTGAATTTGCTTACTTTTCTAGAATGTCCAGGGTAGGAAGCTAACCTCTCACAGACTGCATGCAGCTTCTCACAGTAGTTTTCTCCTACTAAAGATTGTATGATCTCAAAGTCTTTATATTTTTTTGGAACACAAAATTAGAATTTATATCCTGACACTTCCAGATTTGGGAGTGATGCCTAGAAAAACAAACATGTTTAATTAGTCCTAAACAAAAGAAATACAACTGGAAATTAATACTGTTGGTTTAAAAATGCAAGGGAAAACATGGCTCATATATGCTGAAGGAAATCTCAATATGCATTGTGCTTTAATCCAAAAATATAGAAATAAATAAAAGGCTAGTTTATTTGCTTTAAAGGGGATGTTTCATTTACTGTTTTGGATTAGTTTGTATTTTTTGCTTATATTTAAACTCCTCCTAGGCTGATCATTGAAAATATCACATAACCCAAGTCACATAGTATTAACATGATTATTTCACTAGGTATCTGCTCCAAGACAATCAGTTCTGTCAGGGAAACTCTCTTTCCAATTACCTTTGCTAAAATGTTGCATAAAAACATCAGGCCAGTTCACTCTTTCCGTAGCTTTAGACCTTGCTGACATGTAGCTGAGTGCCTGATTCAATGACAGGCCGGAAGCTCTACAACATGAATGTGTCTCCTCCACAGATGTACCTGCCCACACTCCAGCCCACAAATCTGCGGAGGGGCACTCCACAGGAATTCTCTGCTCTTTTCATAGGCTTTCTGAAGAACAGGGTCTCATAATGCATATACTCAATTACCAATACATTCTTCCTTCAACATAATGAAATATGCAACAAGAAGAAAGATCCATCTGTGCCCCAGAAAAGAATGAAATACTTGTTTTTCTGAAATAGGAAGAGTAACGTAAACCAAGTAAGCACAACCTCAAATGTCTACTGAATGCAGACAGGTCATATAAGAGTCATTTAGAATACCTGAACTCCATACATCCTAAGCTCAGGGTTGGCCTGGATGCCCTGGTTCTCAGTATATCCTGGTGCTTTGTTCCTTGCTGCAGCATGGTATGTGCTCAATATACACGTATAATATGAGTTAATAAGTGCTGTCTATGGCCAAGCGTGGTGGCACACACCTCTAATCACAGCACTTGGGAGTCTGAGGCAGGAGTATCACTGTGAGTTTGAGACCACCCTAGGCTACAAAGTGTCCTCAGGGCCAGCCTGAATTGCACAGTGAGACCCTGTCTCAAAATAGCCAAAAAAATTGCTGTCTCTGAGTAGCTATGTAACTTTTCACTCTTTTTCTCTGGAGAGTTCTCCTCCCCTCTCCCATGTGTGACTGGGTTAGAACTGCATCCCCTCTACTTCCATCCCCACCCAAAGCCCTGTTTTCCCTACAGCAGCTGACTCTTCTGCCAATTATCTCCTAAATGACACTACTTTGAGCTTTTTGTTATGAAATACACAAATAATAATTGCATAGCTTTGTGAGTTTCCACGAATGGAAGCTATTCCTCTCCTGTCCCTTTTCAATCCCTAACCCCCTTTCCAAAATCCTAGGTATGTAACCATCATGCTGAATCTCAACAAAACAGATTATCTTACCTGAATAACTTTATATAAATGGAGCCACACAGGATGTATTCTTGGGGGGGTTGTTTGTTTGTTTTGTCTTTTGCTCAACATAATGTATGAAAGACTAATTTACACTGTTGTGATTGTTTATTTTTCTAGCTCTAAAATTTTACTGATGCTAAGTACTAAAGCAATAAATAAGAAAAATGCTTTTGAAAACATTCAAGGCAGTATAACGACTCACAGTAGTATTAAACAACCGTAAGCACATAGACCTAGGTCATGTTTGCTCATGCGTGCAGCAAATGGTTTCTCATGTAAACAGGGTTCTACATTTACTACTTGTAAGTGCAAGCTGGTGATGATGCCAGAACAATTTAGTTAAGACGCTACTGAAGTGTTTGGTTAGACCTACAGCACATCAAGCACAAATATTTATCTGTGAAACAAGGTGATTTCAAGTAGCCTGTAAGTCACTGAAGAAAAAATGTCTGTTGAACAAATGGACTAAAACAAAGAACCCAAATTTGACTTCTGATGTGTCATTTGCCTACACAATTAAATGATTTTTTTTCTTAGCTTATAGCCATGAAGATTAAAAAGCTTGATTCTTTTGCAAAGTTCATAATAGGTAAACAAAATCTAAACTTTTAAATAGTTTAGAAAACAAAAATGAACAACAAAAGACCTCTAAGAACCTCTCAATAGTAGGGAACTACTTTCCATGCCCATTAAAAAAAAAAGTTTCAAATGAAGATTTATGATATAACACAATGAACATTTTAAAAGTCACTGGAATCCCACATAGACCATTTATCCTTCAACAGAATTAGAAACCTTATTAATCAGAAAACATGCTAGTTAAAGCAACTCCAGCAATCTACAAGAAACTGTTAAATATATTGATACTTTTTAAAAGAAGGCTTAAGGGCTGGCCAAATAGCTCAGCAGACTAAAGCGACAGGGGCAGGAAGTTCAATCCCAAGGGCCTGCTGTGCCAGGCCCACCCCCGCAGGGCATATGAGATGGCAACTGAGGCTGGGCACGCCTATAATCCCAGCACTTGGGAGGCTGCGAACAGGAGCATCACTACGAGTCCAATCTAGTAGTAAGAACCTGAACACCCTGTAGACTCTTCCCTAAAATACAGAAAAAAATAAATAAAAAGAAAGAGAAGACTCAACCCAA
Source organism: Ctenomys sociabilis (assembly GCA_004027165.1). Classification (NCBI taxonomy): domain Eukaryota; kingdom Metazoa; phylum Chordata; class Mammalia; order Rodentia; family Ctenomyidae; genus Ctenomys; species Ctenomys sociabilis. The sequence continues at coordinate 73,360 of PVKA01000286.1, read as the reverse complement.
ACATGACTTTAAAAATCACAGTGAGCTTGCAAAGACCTTTTCTATTGTTAGTGAGGTAAAAGTGTGTGACAATGTGGAACTGACCACAGCAGAAGCACATTTTATGGGAGGGTGTGGCTGAAATCTAGTATAAGGAACAGAAACTACAAAACAGGTGACTTTCACTGGAAATACCATATTTACTTATTGAATTCACTTGTAAAAACATTCTTTATAAACCTCCAAGATTTTAATAACTGTACCTCACTGATCACTTTATTGGTAAGCCTTGTTGATTTTAGCAGCATAGACAGATCAGACATGGCCTGCCTCCTGTAGGAAATCCACAGATGAATTCAGAACCCTGATTTTTGGAAGACAAAAGGTCATTATTGCTGCCAGACCCCTCCTTAACAAGACCATCATCTGGTCTTCTGGTATACAGCTGACGCACTATATACAAACTCATTTGGTTTAGATTAGAGTTGGCCAAATTTGCCTGGCAGCTAGCCGTCCTGATGAAGTCAGCACAAAGATCCCAGTCACAGCTGGAATCAAATGCGGACAGAAGATGTTGCATGTGGCTGATTAGTGCCCTTTGTTGAGGCCTGTCTGGGTTCTAATGACATTAAATGCAAAACAAAAAAAGCTGTTCCCTGGCTGTCTTAAGTATATAACCACTACAGAGGAAACATGTTTTTAATCAGCTCATATTTTTAACTTTCCTTTATAATCAAATATGCACATCTATTAGTGGAGGAGAGAAGACATAAGACAAGGAGAGTTTACTATAAAACAGAATTCAGAAAGGGCAGAAAAAGCCTGAGAAGAGACAACCTATTTGCATGCTGTAGAACTGACTTAGTTGCTTTTCTCTCCTTGCTGAAACAAAATACCTAACATCCAAAGTTAAAGAAGTAAAGGTTTATCTGGCTCACGGTTTTTAGAAATTTCAGTCCATAGACAGCTGGCTCCAAGGCCGACTGGAGTAGCAAAGGGGCATCACAGGGCAGGAACAGTTCATGGGAGATAAAGATAGCAAAGTAAGCAACAGATCTTAGCAGTTTCTTTACTGATACTTTCATAATCTAGGCCACCAGGAATGGGGTGGTACCAAACCAATTAAGGCTGATCCACCCTTAATCCCAGCACCTTTAATCCTAGCACTGCACCATGAATCAATCACACACTCTAGATTTAGCTGCCTCTGAAAAAGCTGAACCTATGAGGCTTTGGGGGACACAAGACTATAAACTAAATATGCTGAATCAACAGGAAAATGTTGGAAATATAGTAGAGTTACAGCAAATTAGGTCTGGGTTATGTAACTGATGTGCAAAACACATTTAACATTTCAATAACTATCTTCATGATTAAGAAAATTCAGGGCCAGTGAGATAGCTCAGCTGACTAAGTGCCTGTTTAGGCAAGTGCAGGCAGGGACTGGGGTTTGATCCCCGCTGGCCACCAAGACTTGGTGTAGTGGTGTATATCTGTAATCCCAGCTCTTGGGAGGCTGAAAACAGGAGAATCACTCTGAGTTACAGCTATGTAGTGAGACTCTGTACCAAATAAATAAAAAAGACAAGTTAACACTTAAAACCACCAGCAAAATGAATACTAAATATCTTAGTTGTTTTGTTTTTGTTTCTGTTTTTTGAGACAAGTTTTGGTATGAAGTTCAGGCTAGCCTCAAACTCGCAGAAATTCTTCCGCCTTGGCTTCCCAAGTGCTGGGGTTACAAGGTATGCATCACCATAGGTTTCTGTTAAAGCCTCCTTCTAAAAACTTCCTTTCATAACACCCTGTGTATTTTTCTCACTCCATCATGAACAAATCCACTGGTCCCCTGTACCTTTTCTTTATTCCATCTCCTATGACAGGTCTTCTGCATCAAGCTTTGCAGTGAAGCACCCACAGATGACTTGGGAGACCTAACTCTCGATCCCACCATAAACATGCTCTGCAATCTTTAGGGTCTGTCACATGTGTAGACACAAAAAAAGTAAAATAACATGGTTGTCCCACAAGTCCTACACATATGGTTGGTCAGCAATGAGCTATGAGAGTCTAACATAAAAACTAGAGAAGTGATTAATAAGACTTTTCTAGTCATCAACATTGATCTATGCAAGACTCCAATTCTTATAAACACGCTGTGAGGCATTATGTGTGCATAAAAAGAATGTGCAAATCTAACATAATTTCTCAGTATGTACTGAAATAATACAGAAAATTATACCATTTAGTTTACTAATGAACTAAAAGATGTTCATTATTTGAAACTAATCCTGGGACGCTATAAAAGAAGAAGTTATTTTCTATGTGAGGATGTAACTTAATTATCTGTGATGTCTCCTTCATCTTTTCAGCTTAGATGTACCTAAAATTCAGGTATTAGGAGCCTTAGTTTATTCCAAATGTAGTGTAGAAATACAACATGATCAAGAATATTCAGTTTGGGGTTGTTTTTTTCTGGTCCAGGCCCCATCCTCCCTGGTGCTGCTCCTTGTTTCCCTTCTCGGTCACCATGAAGCAAGCATCTCTGCTCCATCCCTTCTGTTGTGATGCTTTGGCCTAGGGGCCAGCCAGGCATGGTCTGAATCCCTGCAACCACAAGCAAAACACACCCCAACTCTTTGGAAGTTACAAAGAAGCGACAAAAAGCTAACTGACAGATGAACAGGACAGACAAGGGCAGGGAAAAGCATCATGCGAAGCAGGCCCTGATGAAGTTCCACTTTAGAAAACAAAGGCACATTTCTATAACTAGCATAGGATGCACAACAGGATGATTACCAAAAGAGACCAGAAAGCATGAGATGTCATCATCTGTAGAGGTCCGTCTGCAGAAACACAAACAGCACCATGCAATTTGTCTAAAGATAGAAAATGGAAGAAAAATGGAATGGATAGTTGGAGATATATAAGTAAATTGTCTTATATAAATGTTTTTCTTCTCAACAAAGACCTAATATTAGTTTTTAAAAGATTTATATAAGAAAAAGCCTAAAAGTTTCAACACATTAAAGGAACATAATCAGGACGCACATCGCATCTCCATTTCCTTAGCTGCAAACCTTAACACTCCCAACTTGTGTGCCCTTTTGAGATACTGTCAATGGCACTCACCACTATCTCCTGGGAAATTCGAAACAGTTCATTTTCAAGTGCTACTTGCCCAGAGATTGTGATTTCATGGTTCTTGGCCTGGGACTTAGCTTCAGCATTTTTGAAGACTCTTCAGGTAATTTTAATATGTGATAGAACTAAAACATCTGTGCTAAATAAATATTCTGAAAATGGACAAATAAATAAAGTGTATCGAAATGGAGAGGCCAAAGGAGGCACATTCAATTCATAATTAATGGTGATAGAAAATTCAGAGCTATAGCTTTACTGCAGAGGTCTTTATTATTGGAGAATAATTGGTAACAGAAAAGGTTCAACTTACTGTTTCATCAAAATAGTGAAATTTGAGGTACTAGACACAAAGTTATAACTATAATTATAGCTATAAACTAAAATGATAATTGTGCCTATAAACTATAAGAAAGAGTGGATCAAATGCTGATTTTTCTCTCTTCCAAGTACTAACCAGGCTTAGTTTCTGAGATCAGATGAAATTGGGTGCATTCAGGGCAGTATGTCATAGATAAAATGTTGATTTTCTAAAACGTGAATTTTTGTCTACAATTACATAACAGGTCAGCCTAAACTAGATCTATTATTGCAAAATTACTCAAAAAAGTTGTCAATTTTCCCAAGAGCTTCTTTTTATCCTTTGATTCTGAAATAATTCTCACATAAAACATCTCTCACCATTTTCCCGCTGCAACTGTTCATCTAACTCTGTTAACTGCCCATTTATCAGTGGATTTATATGTGATCCAGGCATCTTTTCAATACTTATTTCTTTCAATTAAAGATCTTGCCATCAATTTACTTTGTTATATGGACTGTAATTATATGTTTAGTATTGTATTTTTCACATTAAATTCTAGATATCTTATAATTATCCTCAAAGAACAAACAGAAACATTAACTGGATTGTGCTTTAAAATAAACTTTTTAGGGCCAGGGAGATAGCTCAGAAGAATAAATGCTTGCCTGGTAAACACCAGGTGCTGAGTTCAATCCTGGTACCATACACAATAAATAAATAAATAAAATAAACTTTTAAAACTAGTTATTTCATCAATGAGTATGCATGCTACTCTTTTTTTTTTTTTTTTTTTATAAATACAATTTTATTGGAGGCAGTCACATTCTTTCCTTTACTTTTTTTCTTGTGGAACTGGGGACTGAACTCAGGCCCTATGTACTTGCCAGGCAAGCGCTTATTCTGCTATTTCCCCAGTCCAAGTATGCACGCTACTCTTAAGTCACTTGCCTTATATACGAACAATGGAGATGCAGATGATTTGGGAAAGGTGCTTGTTATCATAGTATTTATTCAAGAACACCAATATAGAAACAATACTAACTGCCTATACCATACTGCTCCACAAAGTGAACACTGGTTTACTTATCTCATTTCACTGGAAAAGGTATCAAACATGAATGAATAAACTTTATAAATAGTAGTTTAAGCCAGGGAGATAGTGCAGCAGTCTAAGGGCCTGCATGGCAAGCGCAAGTTCAAGGACCCGGGTTCAATCCCTGGTTCTGCATGCCATGCCGGCCCCATGCCAGCCACGGAAACCAGGTGTGGTGGTACACGCCCACAACTGCAGTGCTGGGGAGGCTGAGACAGCAGGATCATTACCAGTCTAAATTACAGAGCACTACTCTGTACCAAATAAATAAACAAAAGTTGAGAAGGTTGTTTGGTTTTTGTTTTTCTGGCTGTCTCAGGCTGCCTTCAGGGTAGGTCTGGTAAGGCATGTGGAGCTCGGGATCAGACTAAGGTACCCTGCATCTGAAGCCTGATGTGTTTGCATAAAAAGGTGCTTAAACAACTGAGCTAACCAGCAGGTTCCCAATAAAAGATTAAAAATAAAAAATAAATTGTTTCTATGCTTCCCATTTTTTAAGTAATATATAAAATACTTGGTAACAATGCATTTTCAAGCCATTTCTCAATTGTTATATTTTGCTTGAAAGATAAATGTGCTTTAAATTTAAACTAGTGAAATCCCAGTGATTTAAACAAAATGTAAATATAATCAATTTTCGGCATTCTTTAAACTTCAAAAGCTATTACAAATTTAAGAGATTAAAAATAAAATATATGGGGGGGGCTGCCCATTAGCTTAGCTGTTTTAAGTGACTGCTTAAACAAAGCAATCAGGATGCTGTGGTTTGGTCCCAAGATCCTCAAGCCTTACCAGACCTACCCTAAAGGCACCCTGAGCCAGCCAAAAAAAAAAAAAAAAAAAACAGTTCTGAACTTTTTCATGTCTGTATCTTTTTTTTTTTTTTTTTTTTTTTTTTTGTCTTTTGAGACAGGGTCTCACTGTGTAGTTCAGACTGGCCTCGAGCTCACTTTGTAGCTCAGGCTGGTCTCGAACTCACAACAATCCTCCTGCCTCAGCCTCCCAAGTGCTGGGATTACAGGCATGCGCCACCACGCCCAGCACATGTCTGTATCTTGTACAATGAATAACCACTAAGACAACAATGTGCAATGTATTAATTATTGAAATTGTCCTACTAATTTGATTTGAAACTGTCTCCTTGCCATTTATGGAAAAAATATATACCTTGCTTTGTTTGTTCATAACATGCTTGATAATGTTGAGAATACAAAGGCTATAGTAATTTCGTTTGACAATCGATTGAATTGCAAAATGCAAAAAAAAAAAAAAAATTAGTAACACATCCTTCATGTGTATTTGTGAAGGAGTTTCCAGAGATGACTGCTGTGTGGAAAAGCATCCTGCAGAGGACCCCCAACCTGACTGGATGGCTGGGGTGCTGGATGGAACAAAAGTGGGAGGAAGAGGGGGACGCCATGCGGCAAATTATTTCTTGGCTTTTCTCAGCTTTCTGGCTGCCTTGGGTGAGCACTTTCACTTGCCATGCCTTCTGCCAGGACATACTTGTGTTCACAGGCCTCGAAGCAACGGAACCAAGCAGGAACCATGGACTGGAACCATGAGTGAAGACAACCCTTTCCATTTAAGATGAATTTCTCAGAAATTTTGTCATAGCGACAAAAATCTACCCAAAAAAGCCAAAAAAGAAAAAGTTACGTAGAAGGAAAACATTTTGATTTATTGTAAATCAAAAATGTCTTTCCAAGGGAAAGTCAGGATGAGCATTTCTCAAATTCAACTTTTCCCTCCCTTGATTATCTTCACAATTCTACTTCAGATGAAAACACGTAAGATATTTCATTTCACAATAGCACATAAAGACACAAGAAGAACTGTTTGAATAAAGTTCTTTCTTCATATGTGCCATGTCAAATGCATTACTTTAATTAAAAACATAAAAATTTCTAGAAATTTAACTTTGCATAAAAAAAGACATAAAGGAAAATCGAGTATGTACATACGTGCAAGTGTCAATACTTTTAAAATTACCTGAAGTAACAGAACACTTTCTTGAATGACCTTGCCTATGGTTTAGCATGTTTATCACACACACACACACACACACACACACACAAATTCACATACACAAACATGAACACACTACTGTTATCATTGCAACCTGGCCTCTGCACAGAAGCCTCTCAAGAGAGAAAAAGTCACTTCCCGAGGTTCTCCCAGAGCTAGTCAAGGAAAGCAGAGCTGGTGAACAGATGTTCTTTGTGGCAAAGATGTTACAATAGCCACTTTATCAGAGCAAGCTTTGAAAAGCATTCTCACATAGACCTTCCAGAAGGCTGTAACATATCATGGATGACAGAGAACTCATGGTCTATGTTTTCAAATAATTTGTGGGTGAAAGGAAGAGACACAAAAAACACTAGCTTCTTGAAGGGTCTACTGAAGTACATACTTTTTTTGCTCCAGCAGCATGAAAACAAATGGGTTACCTCTAATCTAGTGATAGAAATCAGCTCACTAACATCTGGGAATCATTTCTACAAAACTTCTCTCAAACTCTGTTTTAATTATTTGGTCATATAGTTAATGTGATTGAAAGAAGCTCTATGCAATCCAATGACAACTGCTTTCATTATATTCATAATTATATCCATACCATCAGTGTCTCATAGCTTCACACTGCAGATATTTCAGTAGTCAAAATTGCTTTCATGTCGCTACTAAAAAAAGGCTTTAAAATTGATTTCTTGGATTTATACTATTATTAACTGGACATGTCACCAGATTCTCAATTAAATCATTTCAGCTCTATTTTCACTTACCTAAACTCCAGTAAGTCCTTAGAAATGAAATGTAAGAGACCTGTTATTCAGTGACTAGAAGATGTGTACCTGCTCACCTGTCTAGATCATCCCCACCTTACAGCCTTCAAGCTCTATTAATCCATAAATCTATTCTTGTAACAGACATGATCTAATTGAATATATTGGTTGAACTGTCTTCTACTTAAAAAAGGATTTCCTGACTTTGGAAAAATCATCCTATTTGAGACAAGCTGTATTCCCACATCTTTAAGACTGGAATCCTACTTTTAACCTAATTTAAGAAGTGATTCTGTACTTAGAAAACATAAAACAACTTAGGAGATAAAAAACATTTTTTATTTTAAAAAATCTCCAAGAGGGTGAGTTCTAAATAATAATAAAAATGCCAATAGTCATATCAATTGGTGTGAACATTCTGTTTGTTGTTCAAAAATCAAAGGTTCATGATTTCATTGACTCTAGTACTTCCAGGAAGATGTGCTGTGCTAGACCATCTCAAGAACAGAAATCATTAGAAGGCATGTGTTCTGGGCTGCAGGACTAGATCATATTTTATATTCCCCATATGTATCACTTGGTACAATGCTTCAAAAATTTAACATGCCTATTAGCTGAACAATATATTATGCTACCTATTTTAAAGAAACAGGAAACTTCTCTTCCTTCCCCTCTTTATTTACTCCCATCACCATTTATCTCATGATCATTATAAACACACACCCATGCCATAGGTGTTGAGCAATGTTAGAATCCAGGAGAGATAGGCTACCATCATATTATCCTATAACTGGACACAGGATAACAGAGATAATAAAGACAGGATAACAGACATGAGTCAAGCAGGGATTTATCACTGATCCATGGAAGCTCAAGGAAGTCAATTCCTTTCTAAAACACAGTCAACTAAAAATATGGGAGCTGGAGAGACAAATTATATTCATAAATGCCTGCCAGGAAAGTGCAAGATGCTGAAGAAAAGAAAAAAGAAAAACAAAGTATAAAGCATCTACTTTAGTTATTCCAATTCTGTAACTAATATATAGTAAGCAGGTGCCAACTCCACAGTTCCAGAACTGTTCTAGTCTCTCCAGAACTTTACATATGTCCCAAGAAACAGTCACCAGGAAAGAAAAACAAATGAAAATCTAGCATCATTATTTTGAATTTAAGTTTAAAAGTAAGAAACATTAGGTTCATTAAAAGAGCACACTATGCATTATAATTAAGATTACATATGACAACACTCCCACCAAGTAAGAACAACAAATTTGATGTTAGCACATTTGAAACATGAAGCATCAGAGACCCATTGTTGATGCAATAAATGAATTCTGACATCTGTCCACGGCCAGGTTGCTTGTTTCTGTCACAACTTCAGTAGGTTTCAGTACATAGTCAGAAGAGGCTATTCAGCGCACATATTCATAATTTGTTAAGACCATACTTGGAAAAATGTGTATGCTAGCTATTTACCAAGCTTACAGCATTTTAACAGTTATTTTTGGGTACCTTATAATTAATCCAAGAATTTTATGTTTCATTTTTATGATGGAGTATAGACATCCTGTGAATGAAAACTACTTTAATTAAAAGACTGAGTGGAGAAGTACGTAAAATATCTACAATTGGTTAAATTTGGGAAGCTGAAAAAGTACAAAAATAATATTCTAAAAATAAGGGCTGGCCAGCAGGCTCAGCAGATTAAAGCACTTGTGCTTAAGCAGATGGAAAACCAAGATTTGGTCCTGGGATGCTGTGCTGGTCCCACCCCAGGGTGCACTGAGACAGCGCCTGAGAATGGCTGTGGTTAATGAACAATTCCATGCTAACCCAGCACTTGGGAAACTGAAAACAGGAGAATCACTATGAGTTGGATCTGGGTAGTGAGACCCTATAGATCCTGCACTAAATAAAAAAAAATTCTGAAAAATATACACTCTGGATACACTACTGCTTCAGAACACTCAGTTATTCTATATCTCACACCAGCATTAGAAGGAATTTGTGCTTCTCCTTCTGTACTTTCCAGTGAAATCACCCAATGATAGCCCTTTGCTCACTGGTACATTCACAGAGTCTGATTGTACGAGACTGCTATGTTCCTATTTCCTTACTTCATGCATCATCTAGGCTTTCTCTGATTTTCTGCTGGCTTACAGTTTTTTCTTCTCTAAACCCAGTGCTTGCTTGACATGAAAAATAGATGCTAGTAAAACTAATTATATACAATAAAGGAAAAACTTAAATCTCAGTTATAGGATAATTAATAATAAGAACCATTAGGTAAAATGATCATACTTAAAGCTATGTTTTATCAATAAAAATTCTCATAACAATTTATTTTTAGGTACATTTGTGACTTTAATAGCCTCTTCTTTAGGGCAAATGTCTGAGAACAATTTACTCACTTAGTCAACAATTATATGTAGGCTGCAGATTATGTGCTAGGTATTCATCTCTACACTAAGGTTACAGAACTGAATAAGAGATTCTGTTCTTCTCAAGTCTGCATGTTAGTACAATAGCATAATGTTAAATAATTAAGTATTTAATTTCAGGTAGAGGAGGAGGCTCAGAAGACAAATACAGAATTACAAAGGTGAGGGCAGCAGTCATCGGGTTGAGCAATTTTTGAACACAATGGTCACAGAAGGACTGCTAAGACGATTCATGGACTGAAGTGTCAGAAAAGGAAAAAGAAATCATGTTAGATCTTAGCCATGTTCTACACCACAATTTGGCAATCAACAGAGCTGTCTACTGAATCACAGAACGTTGCTTCTCAGTGTAGTGTGACTGTGCTAGTAAGGGGTACAGGAAAAAATTCTGATTATCGCATTGGAAGGAAATTACTGTTCACACTTAAGGAGCAAAATCCAGAGAGTGTTAAATATCCCACAATGCACAGGGACAGGACTCCCCACACCCCAACAAATGATCTGATCTAAAGACTTCAATAGGAACAAGATTATTAAGCCACAACTGGACTCTCCCAAATCCTCAACACCTTAGAGGAAACAAACAACAACAGGAAAGTTCAAGGTCCAGGCTGCAATCCCTGGCACCACATACCACACCACCCCAGGCACGCTGAGCTGGCCACTGAGACACAGCATGGTGGTGCATTTCTGGAATCCCAGTCCTGGGAAGGCTGAAAACAGGAGGATCACTACAAGTCTGAGCTGCGTACTGAGACCCTATACCAAATATGAGATAGAGATAGAGAAAGAGAGAGATAGAGATAGATAGATAGAGAGAGAGAGAGAGAGAGAGAGAGAGAGAGAGAGAGACATGCAAGTAAAGTCCATCATAGGCAAGAGTTCAATTTAAGTAAAACTTTAGCCATCCCCAGGTAAGAGGTGAGAGACAGGAAAAAAGCTAATTGATTTAGTCTGACAGCTACATAAGTTTCAACATTAAGATATTTTTAGTGTCATCGGGAAAACTCATTAGTATGAAGACTTATGTAATGTTAACTGGTGAATGAACATATTTTCTAAAACTATTTTAAGATGCCATCTGCCTTGGCATCTCTTCCAATACAAGTGCAATCACATGTTTAAAGAGCAAAGGAAGAAAAAACATATTCTATTTTGTTTCTTACTTAAAGGAGTTTATATGTCAATTGTAAATCATCTCTAAGATAAGAACACCATTTCATAAACATTTTGCTACTAGAAAAAGAGCAAAGCCTGCTTATCACAGACACCATGAAAGTAAGCTACAGGAACATATCTGTGCTGGTGAGTGAGACAGCCAGCTGGAGGGCCAAAGGCTGTGTTAAGGATATGGTCTCCCCCATAACAAAGAATTCAAAAGGGCACTTTTCTTAACATCCTTATAAAGCCATTTCTTCATCTCTAAGTCAGGGGGGAACGGTCATCAAAGGCCCCCCAGGAGTGTCATGGGATTATCTGAGACAATGTATGGAAATACTTCTAGGTCAATAGGCACTCTAAGATTTGGTCATGACAGGCAGTTATCATACACTAAAATTAGCTGCATGGAGATTGAAATGATCCTGTAGTCATCTTTATTTTTGGCTTTTTGAGACACGGTCTCCATATGCAGTTTAGGCTGGCCTTGCACTCATTTTGTAGCCCAGGAGAACTTGCAACAACCCTCCTGACTCAAACTCCTGGGTGCTGGGATTACAGGTGTGCATATCCAACAGTGGGATGAGTCATGAGAGAAGGATACAGTCCCTCTGTATACAGGAAGCCCTTGAATACCTGCAGTTGTATCCTACCTGAGCACCTCTGCACTTGGAGCAGTGTGAACTGGGCAGTTGCTAGCTCTACTTTTCTGTTCTCCAGCAGAGCACCCTTGTGCTCCACTGGCTAGATAGCAAAGCAGCAGCGGAGAGCAGCAAAGGAGAGTTAGAAGGGGAAAGGAGCAAGCAACAAGCTGTAACTTGGGTATATTAATACTGAAGTCTGGCAACTAACACGAGATATGGGCAAACAGCTAAAGCTCCACTTGAGTTTATCCTGCAGTCCTTTAAATTCTGATTGGAAGAAATAATCAAGAGGCAAATCTGTCGGAAACAAAAGAGTCTAGATTCATGATGGGTTACTTTTTATGTAATTTCAGGCTGCTCCAATCGCACCCAAGTGTTTTCTCATATCCACTATTTCTGAAATATTAAGGGTGGATTCCACCTGGTTGGAGCCTTCCTGAAGATAGCAGAGTTTCCTGCAAACCTGACAGGAAAAGTCTCAATGCACTTCTCAGGAAACATCAAAGGAGCCACAGTTTTAAATAATGGTCAAGGGTATACAAAATTATATTTTCTAATTAAAAGTCAAAATAAGGTTTTGAGATTTACCATACTTGTCTTAAATATGGCAGTGTTTACTTAACACCTGGGACTGGGTTAATTTCCAAAGGACTAAACCTGAGTCTTGAAATAGGTTTGCCTTTTTAATACACTAAAACAGCTGATAGACTTACCAAATCGGGGAATAAATCGGTTCCTTCGGTAAAAGTAACAAAACCATAAAAATATGAACATTGCTAAGAATAATATCGATTTTTTTATCTTTCAGAACACACACTTCTGATTTTTTTATATTAGCTAGAAAATATCAATGATTAAAGTAGCTGATTCATTTAATGACTGCAGGGCTTTAACCTGACAACTGAAAACAATTTAAGTTTCAAAATCTTTGCCAAGGCCAGGGAATTGAAACTGTATAACCTATAAGCTCCGTATATTTCTCTTTCAACACTTTAAAAATGCACTCTGTCCATTTTAAGGAAGACAAGGTGCTGAGTATCCTCACTGGCTAACCAAAACATAAAGTGAAAAGTTTTGGCATTACAGCGTTTAAATATGCCCTTTTTTTTTTTTTTTTTTTTTTTTTTTTTTTGCCATAAAGCAGGTTCTTGAAGCAGAAAGCTACTAGGGGTAGAGCAGAATGCATTAAAAACATTTTTCTTTCCTTTTAATCTAAGACCACTTGATTGAATTTATGAATGCCTAATCCTTGGTTAAGGCTAAATTTTAAGGTATAGATAATTTATGGAAGTTTTCATATAAGGAGCCTGAAAATCAGCTTAACAAACAGGTACTACTCACCATTAGCAGGTGCCTTATAAATTTGTCTAGACCTAAGGGATGAGGTAGTAAAATTTTCTTTTACCTTTTCCATGGATTTCTGTAGATATGACAAAAGGGGTTAGTGACATGTTTTTCTATATCTGCAGGGCCAAGTACTAGTAAATACTGAGGAGATGAGATATTGAGAGAGCTAATAGGTCACTGACTTTCTAAGTGATTTTCCTTCTATTATATACATAGAACATAATGTATATATTTGTTTGCTCTGAGGTGTTAACAATCTCAGTAGTACTTTGGTTAGAGATTTCTAGTGCTGCTCAAAGACAGAAGAAAGGAACTAAAAGTTTACTGTTGAGGGAAGAGAGAAAGGGTAAGGTTGGAAGAAATTGCTTTTGTTGCTCCTCTTTATTTATTCTTACTCCCATCTACCACTCAGTAATTATGAGCAGGTAACTACATGAATGAAGAAGAAAACATGAGGATTTGCTGCACTCACATATACAACAAGGGAACAGTATTACAGTGGTATTTACATTTGGCTCTTTGGTATTTAAAATAATTCAACTGCATCTTGGCCCCTCCTTGAAGCACAGCAAAATCCCTATGTTCTCCACAGAACAACCAAAAATGAAAACTCAACACATGGAAAAAATACCTCAGAAGCAAAAGGGAAAAAGAATCTCTTTACAGTTTCCAACTCTAAGTATGTTTCATATGGTGTCCTTTTCTAAACTGCTTGTAAGAGCAATTTATGAGCTCCTGATTACTATAACACATTGAGCCCTTAAGAAATAGTAGTAGTAGTTTGGCTTCTTGTTAGTATTCCATTCTTTATGGATTATTATATTGTCTTCAAGCTGAGTTGAGCCTGAAATTAATAAAATTAACCCCCTGCTCAGCTATGCTTATCTAGTTTTCATTTCATTCATTCTCTGCCCCTAAAAACAGACTTGGAGAGGAGGAAAACCTGTTTTCAGTGATTTAACATTTATTGGTAGTTTCCTAGACTTCTGTTCTAGAAGTCAGTACAAGTTGAATGTGAAAACAATTTGAGAAATCACTAGAGACCCTTCACAGCAGAACAAATAGTACTCACACTTTCTGTTTAAAATGTTATAAAAATACATCAAGAACATCAGATAGACAGATGATCAGAGAAAAACTGACTACAAAGGTTTGAATCAAGACAGGAAATTTTGTACTTTGATACTAATGGGAAAGAGCAAATTTAGTATTCAATTTAGGCCAATCAATAATAAAAAACAATATGACAAATAAAACAAAATTCCAACAGCTCCCTCTGTTTTTGGCTAACTAGTACAGATGCATGCTTAAACTAGAAAACTGGAAGAGTAATGATATTTTTCAAACTTGAAAATTTAAAACTGTCTAAAATTGAGTTTGATCCTATTTGGAAGATTCTGAAGATAATTAGTTTCTTACTCAAAGTACATTGGCATCCCACATCCAAGGGGCTGATGACTCAGGACTGCAGGCTCTCACTCACTTAGAAGGAATGTGAATACTGGAGGCCGTTAGGCCACATGTAGTATACATAGGGGTTAATTTGACCCACTCAAGTGTTCTAAAACTCAGGAAATTTCACCGAAACACCTATATATTTGTCTTCTCAAAAACCAGGAGATGAAGAGAAACCTGCACTTTACTTCCCAGTGATCCCAAGCCCAAATCCCTCCAGACCTACCTCATTCACTGTCAATCCGCACCCCTCCCACTGAGTGGTACCCAAACACCTCACTAGCTTTATGCATGTGGCTGTGGGGTCCTTGGCCTTGAAGAAGAAGAAGAAGTGTGTGTGTGTGTGTGTGTGTGTGTGTGTGTGTGTGTGTGTGTGAGAGAGAGAGAGAGAGACTCCTGCTATGAACTTAAGTTTGGATCCTGCTGAACTTTAGGATATGAGCATTCCCTTTAAGACTTGGCCAAGGGACTGAAATGGATGGCAAAACTCCTTTCAAGTACAGTACTATGGAAATTGAAAACAACAAAATCTGAAATTATTAAATCACTGTACTATTAATTCTCAACATATTACATTAGTACTTTAATCTGATTTGAAGCCAAAGAGAATTCAAAGAAAGCCTTAATTTGGTTTTGAGGCATCAGTCTTTATAAATTGTCTGTGTCAGCACGCCACAAGAATGCATAAACATACAATGGCATTACTGTCATTCTGTGACCATTTCCATAAGCAGAACAAAAATAAAATTTAAAGTCTTTACAGCACTAATTGTAATGATCCAGTTTATATCTCTTTAGACTAATAAAGGCAGGCCAAGGATTTACTTCAATGGCCCAGCACCTGCCTGGCAAGCCTATGGTCCTGAGTTTGAGTCCCGGTATTCCCCCAAATCAATTAATGTAGGTAAATTGTGAATATGTTTTTTAAATCGACTGACCTATGGTTGTTCATGAACATGCATACAGCACATGGAGTAATTATTAATCCTGGTATCTGTAATTCCCCTTTTTATTGCAAGAGATGAAAATATTGGCATCTGTTTTTTAATACTAAAGTCCCAGATAATTTACAGTGTAGTTATATAATATACATGGGGCACTGCATCAAGCACACAAAAATATTTACTCTGTCCAACTGTTTTCAAAATCCTCTACTGCAATTTGAGCTGAATCAGAAATACATGAATAAAGTAATAGATGCTTGAGAAAACACATAAAGTACTTGACTGAGATTTTCATGCACTTTTTATATGATGTTACTGAAATATCTCTTAATTCTAGTTTTTAATTATGAAGGATGAAATACATGAAAATCTAACCAATGTTTTAAAATTTTTTAAATTATTTAACAAAAGCAGTGCCCTATTAAGATAAAGGAACAAGAGAATTTTGTCTATCTTAATTGTGCTATCAGAAACAAACCAGAGGAAATGGACCATCACAAAGCAATGGAAGTATAGTACCCTCTGTAATATGATTCAACTGAGAGGGTCAGTCCTCAATAGTCCAATAAAAGAGACACGGTTCAGGCATTCTAATGAAATAAGAAGCCCTCAAGAAGTTATGCAAATTTAGAGGAGGTAAGTTACATACTTAATGCACATATACTTACATTTCCTATTGTCCCCTTAAATAATTTCTTTCCACTGGAATCAGAATATTTTCATCATAATTAAAGAATTATAATGTGTGATCATTTAAAGGTTGATTTATTATTTATAATATATGTGTTGAGGCTTCTCTTTTTCCCTTATTAGTCCCACTGAAGGAATCAAGCATGGGATTTGTAATCAGCAGATCTAAGCCACCCCAGAATGCCCACTTCTCATAAAATCTCAGGCCACTATCACGAGCACTACAGTCCCACCACGAGAGGATTAAAATACTTCTTTTTATCCAGTGGAGATGCTGGCAAGGGTCAAATGAGATAAACAGTTTACATGTCAAATTTCTAAGGTTTTTGAGGTCAAAGTGCTGGATAAGAAAAACGCTGTTCAACCTGAGGCAAAAAGTTAACGTTTTTATTGAAGGAAAAAATTTTGGCTAAAATTCAAGATCTAGGATGAACACAACAGGACTCAACAGCAAAACAGCTTTAATGGAGGCAAAACTGGTTTGAATTTCTGACCATACCATTAACCATATGATTTGGCCAAGTCCCCTAACCTAACTTTGTTTACTTATCAGTGGAATTGGGACAATTGGACCTTCCTTGCAAGGAGGTTGCAGATACTGAATGATAGAACATATGTTAAGTTTATAAGGTTGTGCTCAGACAAACTGATAAATGACCAGTGTGTAACTATTCAATGATAACCAGTATGTAACTAAGAACAGTATTTCCTTTCCTTTTCTATGCAAAAGGCTTAAGTAACAAAATTTCTCTTAATTCTCTTAGTAAGTTCCTACATAACACTGTAACTTAAATTTCAATAATGAAATGTATGTATTTTTTAATTTCCACTTTTCTCTTAAATTTGAAAAGTATTTTGGCTACTTACTACAGAGAACACTGTTGTGTCCCCCATGTTTCCTTTTTAAAATTGAAGCATAAATTCCAACTGCTGGGCCGAATGTTGCCTGACTTTCCTCAGTATCTGCTTGTGACAGAATTATGCCTTAAGTATAGAAAGCCAGTTTCCCAGAGCAACCTGTGGCCAGGACAGGGTGGCACCAGTTGCAAAGACCAGGTCTGATTGTTCCAACTCAATACAATGCTGGAGGCCCCTCCTGACCTCAGCACTCTCTCTATGGGTCAGCTGAGCTACAAGAAATGTAACTTTTATATCTGACAAAGTAAGTCAAATCCCCTCAGGATTTATCCTGAAACACTGTGCTGCAGTTTGTAGATCCTTTGTCAGTGTCAGCCATGTGGATGAATCACAGCCATTGCTTGTCCAATTTGCTCTCTATGGAAGCCTGAAAGAATGTTTTCTCTCTATGTGACTATCCTTAGGTACACTCTACATCATTGATCACTTTCCTCCATAGGCCCATAATCTCCTTGATCAGAAAACTTGGGACACAGCTGAGTGGCATGATGCTACAGTACAGGTTCTTGAGTCTTCACTGAACTTGAAAAGCTAAGGTCAAAATGTTGGCTGTCCTTGAAGCCCTTGTTTTTCTCTAATTTTTGGTCTGCAAACTTAGGTTATTAACACTCTAGAAGAGAAGCTTATTATTATTATCCTACAACATATGCAGTTGACTTGAACTTCACTCTGTCTGAATATCAAACATCTTAGGCATAACATGAAACAGATATTTTCCATCAATTATTGATGTTAACCTTTAAGTCCCTACAGAATATGAAGAAAAAATTAAAAAAATAGGAAAAAACAGGGCAGGGTAAATGGCTCAGTGGAATCAATGCTTCCTTGGCAAGTGCAAGGGCCTAAGTTCAATCCCAGCTCTGCAAAAAAAAAGAAAAAAAAAAAAGGAATAAACAATTATATAGTTTTCACAGAAGTTTAGAAATCTAACCATATGCAGCATTGTAGTAGGACAGTCCAGTGACATTTTTTTCTTGTCCCTTATTTTCATTTGTTAATTTATTACAGCCCTTTCTTTTTAAACAAACACTTACTTGAGAGACAGTATGGCAGTAATTGGTATGTAATGACAAGCGGTACATATTTAAAAGATCAGAATGACAGGCAGTCCAAGCATGACTGTAGTACTACACATTGCTACCTTCAGTGCAGTTGCTTAGTTCACAGGTATCAACATATATAGTTAGTCAGGGTGAGAGTCCTATCAATTAACTGTTAAGTTTCAAAAACTTGCTTAAAATTCTCAGGATCATTGCTTTAACCATCTTGTACATATAAATGTATGGTTTTGCCCCTGTCATGTTTGCTAGCTTTTTTCCTTGCCCTCTCTTTGCTGTCTAATCTTCAAGTTCTCACTTTCTTTTGTTATTAATTTCTATAAAATTGCCTAGAAATCTTCCTTTCACTCTTTCCACTGTGTTATTAAAAATGAAGGAAACTGTCAAAGACATTGTAGAGTAACCCCCAGGCAAATCTACATTAACTTAAAAATTTTCTCTGGCAATTTAATAAATTGATCAATAATGACCTAAGGAGAGTCAGGCAGAGAGAATGCATTCTTTCAGGCTTCCACAGACAGCAAATTGGTCAAGCAATGGCTATGACTCATCCATTTCCTAAAATCTGTAGTCACCAAATCTATACCTATAAGGTCCATATCGCTTGTCCAAAGGACAAAAATTGAAGGAAATAACTCACAAATTATTGAACTTATCCAAAATCAGTGGTATATTCATTTATGTACTGTTAACAAAGGAACATTTCATATGCTGTTTAATCTAGGACTATGGTAAAGTTTTACAAAATTTGTATGTTTTCCAGTAAGATATTTTTCAATTACATGAAATCCCTAAAATTTTGAAAAAAAACTTTGCTGTTAAAGTAGTTTCTCTAATCCACCTTAATTTACTCCCTTTGCTTCAGGGCCTGGTGTTTGTGGCTGAGCTCACACAATGTCTTTTCCTCCCCACGATTCTGTTGGGACACTCTTGAATAGGTTGCTCAGGTATTGATGCCAAGCACTAACCTGACTGCTGATCCGTTCTCCTGCACAGTATGAAGCTAACCTCTTAACAGCCCCAAGTATTGCTTCCCATACACAAAAGAGGCACTGCAGTGTAATTATCGAGAGCACAGACCTGGACTGGAGGCTCAGTTTCAGCTGGGCTTTATTCTGGACTCTATGATATGGCCAAGTCATTTAAACACTCTTTTTAACCCAGGCCTTCCCACAAAGAGTTGTACCCTAAACTGTTTTTTAAAAACGTTTTCTTTCTTTCCTTTAGTCTGAGACAAGGTCTAAGTTGGTAAATTGTCCAAGGCTATCAGAAATTGCAATTTTGCTGCCTTAATGTCCTGCAGCGTTGGGATTACAGGCATGTGACACCACATCTGGCTCTGTTTAATTCTGTGCTTTTCTCCTTTCCTCATCTGTATGGCAGAGGTGTTAAGCATTCTTACCTTGCTATACTATTGTGAGGAGTGCTTGGTACAATTAAAGTAGCACAGAACTGAGACTGCACAGGGTAATATGAGATTGCATTTTTTAAAAAAAAGTAGTAGAATGCTTAAAAAATATTTCTTACAGTAAAAGACACATTGCTACTAACACCCCTGTAACTATTAAAAATACTTTCTTCTTGTCTTGAATACCATCAAGTCTTTCACTGTAATGGTTTTTACTGAAATATTTTCTCAGTGGTGTCCTTTGCTCGCCACGTGCATGTACTATGCAAGCATCAGCAATTATGAGTCACTCCCTTTTTATTTTCCTGATACCCTCTTCTTCTAGCCTCCCTGCAGCACTCAAATCCACTGTGTTCTCTCCTCTACTGCACTCTGCTTTGCACAGTGCAGTCCATCACACCAACCTATCCATTCGTATCTCTTCAGTCAACACTGCAGTGCACATTCTAGTTCCCTGGACTTCTTTTTTTCTTTTTCGTCTTTTTGAGACAGGGTCTCAGTATGCAGCTCAGGCTGTCTTGAGCTTACTTTGTAGTCGAGGCCAGTCTCAAACTCACAATGATCCTCCTGTCTCAGCCTCGGAGTGCTGGGCTTATAGATATGCACCATAATGCTCAGCTGCACCTTCACTATCTGTCACCGAATACTGAGCCCTCTGTGGCCTGCGTTAATTTCTGAAATGTGATTTGCAGCACTAATAATAGACTGCAATTCTTAACCTTCAAGGCTGCTGTTGCTTTACATACCTGGTACTCACTCTGTGACAGGCAGGGTAGGAAGGCCCACCTTGGCTGTATTTGACAGCACGGTTGCAGTGGTCACATCTCTCTACCAAGTACTTAGATTAGGAGAAAATATTATCGTTTTAGGTCACCAAATTCACCATGACAACCTAAATTCCCAGGGTAAATGGCAAAACAAATAGAAATTATACATGAACTTGAACTTCAAGGCACACATAGGTCTTTTGTAAATGAGGTCTGATTTCTATCAATGAAATACCTTAATTTCTACTTAAACAATGTAGAAATGTTATCAAAAACAGGATCAGCTCTGCTTCGAGTTTCTAAGCTTCTTCAGGGCTGTGTGAGGGAGAAAGGCCGTTACTCTGCTCTTACAATAGCAACTGAATACCGGCTATGCCAGGCAGGCAGTAGTAGGAGTCAGTAAACTAAGTAGATCAGACTTGGAGAACACCTGAACAACAAATAGGTTCTGCAATAATTTGACATTTTTATAGTCACGTTTTTAGCTATAACAGCACTTGAACGGTATGCATTATAGTATTTCAATTTACTCATTTATCTAAAAATGGATTTTATCTTGACTCATAAATAAAGTGACATTTCAGCGATTTGAAAATTTCAGCTTTACCTTTTGCCTAGAAGGTCATTTTAAATTAGAGAGGCATATACCGTCTTGTGCCATATTACCAGTCTTGATTTATGACTATCTTTGTGCTAACCTCATTCTGTAAACTACACAGTTTGCACAAGCTCAGCTATTTCATCTACATTTCGAATCTTAATGGATTATTTTCTATAGTGGCCACATCTCTCCACCAAATATATTAAGGACAAAGTATTCATTTTTTCAGTTCACCAAATACTATTTAGTTTTTAGGAGACTGAAATAAGTAATAAACTTCTCCGAGAGACTGGCTGGCTCTATTAGGAACCTCTTCCCACTGCTTGCGTGAATGGGGTTCCCAGCAAAGCCTGCAAGAGCAGCTGAGGCCTGTCTTCCTCCTCTTTCATTTCACTTTCAAAAGCATCCCTCGGCCAGCAACCCTGAGGAAAGAACATAGAAACAACACACCAGGTTCTCCTCTGGCTTGAAGACGCCTGGATGCTCCTGGAACCGCGCCACACTTCTCACACAGCCTTCCTACGGGTCTAAGTTTTGACACAAAAATCAGGGAACACTAGCGATGTCTTTTATGTCCTCAGTTTGTACTTTATGGCAGTACAATTAATTAGGAGAAAATCTATATGTAGCTCAAAATCCAAAGAGATAAGGTAAGTGTAGGTTCTTATACCCTCCCTCTCTCACCCGTATTCCAAGCTTATGGGGTCAGCAAGTGTGTGGCAAGGTTTGGACAGTAAGGATGTTGCCAGTGACTGCCTATAATGTGGATTTTCTTTTCTGTTTCATTATTTGTTATTCTAGCAGGTGGACAAAAATCTCATTTTCAAATAGAAGTTATAAATTTTTCTACAAAAGTATGAAAAGATTCTGATAATTGAATATTGAGTGCAAAGATTCAGGATATGAATAATGTATCTGAGAATACACATAATCATGCTATCATATATATCAAAGTGTTAAATCATTACTTCACAATTGGAAAATACATTTCAATTTTTCCATAGATGTCTTTATATTTTCCATTTTTATGTGGTTAGAGTGAACAAGTACTACATTATAATTAGCAATATTTGCAAAAACACATTCAAGTGGTAGCACAACCTATTTTGGATGCTTTATTAAGCTCTGAATTGTATTTGTACAGCTATTGTTTCCATGGATATTACTGAATTTCATGCTAAAGGGCAGCGACTATACTAGGTTTCATGAATTTAACAGTAACAAAGTAAAGTATTGTACTTACTAGCTTACATTCTTGTAGGGGAAATGGACACGGGATACATTAAAACTGAGGACAGTGTGCTGATAGAAAAATAATGCACAACACAGGTCCAGAGGACTACAGTGGTTGAGAGGAAACACAAGATGTGCTGAGTCTGTATTAAAGAAACTAAGGAAGGCAGAGGGGCTAAAGACATAAACAAAAGGCTTTACTGGGTTAATATTCTGGGCTTATCATTCATTCAGCACCTGTTGAACAGTACTATGGTCTCAACACGTGTTCCACAGGTTTGTAGGCTGAAACTTAAGTCCCAGTGGAATACCATTAGTAAGAGAGGGCTTGAGGAGGTGGGCTATACAGAATGAATGTGTTGTAAAACAGGCTCCAGAGCACACTCTGTCCCTCTGCCCGGTGAGGCACAGAGAGGGTGCCCACTTTGGACCCAGAAAGTGCGTCCACAAGACCTTCTGCTGGTGCTTTGATTTGAACTTCCTAATCTCTAGGATAAATTTCTATTCCTTGTAAGCTACCTTGTTTAGAGTATTTTGTTATAATAGCCTGAACAAGCTAAAACAGACACTCAAATTCCAAGATCCACACATCTAATCATTACCGTCTACTAAATGACTGATAAAATCAAATTTAAACTCTAAAACACTAAGCTTCCCCTAGAAATTTCATTTTTTTTATTAAAGGAATTCTAAAGTATATATTTACTTGAAAACTTAGTTTTGAACCTAATTTAATAATTTTGCATACACTTTTATTAAGTATCTATGTTTAAAAAGCACAGCTTTTTACTGTCACGATGTGTTTTTCTCCTTTCAAGCTGTTACCATATAAACTACTTCTGTATTTGCCTTAGTTAGTTGCTCCGGTAATATAAATAAGTTTGTTGCATCATTATTAAAATTTTTAAATTAGTAAGTGCCTCAGTAAGTTCTAAAAAACACATCTGAGTTCTCTATTCACCCGTAATCCATCCATCCTTCCATCTATTAAACATCATCAATTATCACTATAATAAATTCTCTCCGTTTTGTTTCTGTTGGTTTATTCTATTATAGATCACTCCTAAATTTTTTTGATGAAATATTGTTTTGATTGGACTCCCTAAAACACACATCATGTGCAATGTTCAATGTTTTTGCCATATTATGTTCTAAAAGTATACTTTGATTTTGTTTTTCCCCTTTAAGTGAAATAATGTATGTAAATAAATTAGTGCCTTGTTTAGTCTATAATAAGTGTTTAGCAAATACCATTGTTTTTGCCATCACTATCTGCCAGACCTAAAGTTAAGCATGGGGAATGCAGCAGACATCAATGAAACCTGAGGTCTGACAATGAGTAGCCTGTGGTGTGGTGGACACAAAAGTAGATAATCAGCAAACAGACTGGACGGAGGCAGAGGTAAAGACAAGTAAGCTGAGGGCAAAATGGCTGGGCACAAGAAGAAGACAACATAGAAGCCACTACCAGAGACTGGAAATTTCAAGGAGTTTCAAGTTATTCAATAAGCAGGAAAAGGGTTAGATGTTGGTAATAGGTCCCATTAAGTTGGACAGGTGAACAGAATTAAAAATCATAGGTATTCATATGTTATGATAAGGAACTCTAGATTAAGCCAATGAGGACTTACCAAAATGTACTAGTGAAATCACTGATTAAATCAATTTTAGAAATGGTCTAGGAACAGATCAAAAAAGAATTGCATTCAGTTAAAACATCATTACAGCAATAAAAAAAAGAGAAAGAACGACAACCTAAATAAAGACACTAGAAGTAGAGGAAGTATAGAAAGGTTGCAGTAATGCTGGGAGTAGTTTTAACAATGAGTTCTGAGTCTTTGGATACTAGGAGATATTGTGGAGGGCAGAGTGGAGGAGAAAGGTATGTTGTGGGTAATTTCCTTGAAAGCTGTAGCCATGCACTACACTAGGAAACTGGGTCAAAGTCAAGCATTTGAAGGAAAGGTGATGAGTTTACTTTGAGGGTATAGGCTTTATGAAAGCTGATGAAATATCAAAACACAGATTTCCAGAAGATGAAAAGAATCTCCATCCCAGGTCTAGAGATAAAAATTTGGAAACCAGCCAAGAATGGTAATAGAAAAAGCCTTGAGAATGGATGATACATATCAATAATAACTGAGAAATATACACAAATCTCCCTTTTTCACAGTGGGAAATGGACCAGGTTTTGGGTCCAATTACCCTTTATCTCCTGTCAGTCCACACCATATATCTTATTGTAAAGTCTCATCAAAATATAATTTTCCAAGTTCTGTCAGACCCCAATATTATCCCCTAAATTCCTAGCTTGGTGAATACTCACTTGGCCCTTAATTCTAAATCAAATGTCACTTCTTGCAAGTGTTTGGTAATCTGATCATCTTCATCTGTAGTCTAGGAAGAGTTCATTGTTCTTTCTCCTCTTCATACTACAACACTGGATCCTTAATATTGATACACACTTTTTCTTCTGTGATAAACAGAAAATTCTTATACTACCTCCACAGAGGAAAGGTACCATAGAATGGTCACAGAATGAATGCATAAAGTAATATGTCTTCCCTCTAGAAACACAAATTATTTTACTTTTAAGAACTCTCTGTGCAAAGCAGCTATGGAAGGTTCTTGTTTGTAATACGAAGGCTTCAGTATGATCCATTAAGAATTTTATTTTCTTCTTTCACTATTGACACTCATGTTAACACAAGTGATGTGGAAACAGTACAGCCATTTAGACTAATAAGTATGTGCACCAATTCTCAGTGAAAATGTGGCTGCATTTCACTCAAGACAATAAGAAGAGATGAAATCTAAACAGAAGTACAGGGTTGGACAAAACAGTAGGAGGTTTCATTAGGATTAACTGGGAGATTACTATGATCTTTTAATGTACTAGATCTTCAAGAAAGGATAATTCAAAGACAAGGGGGAAAAAGAAAGGAAACTAAAAGAAATAAAATTATATGTGTTCTATGATCAATATAAGAAAACATAATTTTTACAAAGACAAAATGAAGGTGTTCTATTTGGGTATGATCCTAAAACAATTGCACTAAAAGAAAAACCCAGATATAAATGTTTAGATGAATAAATAAATGTTTAGATGACAATGATTCATTTCTTTAATTAATTAATTTATTTATTTATTTTTGGTGGTACCAGAGATTGAACTCAGGACCTTACACTTGCCAGGCAAGCACTTACTCTACTGAGCTATCTCCCTGGCCCCCAACAACTCATTTTAGATGCTACATCTCTTCTAACAATAAAATACTTGCTTTTGTCCACTCAACTTTTTCTCAGAAAGGAGAATCTATATATCTTTATTCTAACTGACAGCAAAAGACCTTTCAAATTGCTAATTCTCCCTTGACTTGACTTAGTTGTAAAAAAAGAGAAAAAAGCAACATTTATGAAATTTTCTTTTTATCCAAGATTGCTATAGAATATGTTAGATTACTAGAGAATACATTAATAATTTTTTCAATGCACTGAAAGATACATCCAGATGGTCTCGAAAATTTATGTTAAGAAATAATTGGTTAGGAAAGAATTGGTAGCATGTTTTGTTTTTTAACTAGCCATTACTTTAGGCAATGCTTTTATTCTTGATGAATATTTTAATTCCATGTCTTGGCTACAGTGTCCTGTGATTTAAGGGTGAGATGATGCTAAGTATCACAGAACAAACTCTCTTCTGTGGGCCAAAAATGAGAACTCTTAAAAAGTAGATAAATGTCTCTTAGTAGAAAATCTACTACACAACCAAAAATGCTGTTTTTGTATTCAGTATTAATTATGAATAAACATATTTATCCTGGAAGAGCCTATAAGAAATTTAGCTCTAAGGATCACCTGTTTTGTAATTACCAAGAAGACAAAAAAGCTCATTCTCACTCAGCCTTCACAGTAATTAAGGATTTGAGGATGCTAAACTATCTATAATTCAATCCCATGATCATTTAGTGGGAATAAATAAGGGTTTATTACTTTAGAGATATCCAGTGGCCAAAAGTGATTTATGTTTTATTAAATAATTTAAAGTTATAACTTTCTTCTCTAGACATTTTGTGACTGTGTATCTTATAGTATAAATCAAAGTTTAAAATCCTCATTTTACTTTAGCCACTGGAGCACTACGTGATCTTAGCCCTTGGCCTTTCTGTTTTACATTTCCCAAGTCCAATGTTGGTAAAATAATAAAAATTGTTTTCCATCCACATTTAAAATTTTTAGCCCATGCAGTAATAATACAAAGTCAATACTGTACTTTTAAAAAAGCTGGACTTAGGCTCAGGCTGAGTGCTATATTCTTTGCTTAGTATATGTCAGGTCCTGATTTGGTCTCCAGCACCACGACAACGAAAAAGCTAATGAAAATAGTGCAGACATGACCACAAAATGCTTCAGTTCACAACTGCTTGTGTACACAACAGTGGTCTCATAAGATTACAGGACCTACCTGCCCATTTCAGTTTGTGTAAGTACACTCGAGGTTCACACAATGATGCAATCATCCAATAACATATTTCTCGTATGTGTTCCCATCTGAGACATAGGACTGTATTCAGCTTTGTTAAATGCACATTGTGAGCCAACCACTATACAAAATTCTACCTAAATCATGTTATTCATACAATGACTTTTGTGATAGACAGTCACTTACATCACTCAGATTCACAACAGGAAACAAATGATACACTGAAATACAATCTGAAGAGCAATTATATGAGCAGCTTTTGGAGAAAGCACAGGCAACAAAGTGGCACTCTAAGCTAGGAACCTGACAGCGGTTCCTAGCTCTGGTCACCAGCCTGGAGTGCCTGACAGAGGGAAGAGAACCCAGAGAGTGGCCCTTGAGGGAGTGCTGCTGGCAACAGCCGTGCCCCACATGTGGGCAAGTAGTTGATAGTGGGCTTACAGAGCTCAAATTCTCCATCCCCACTTACTTGTTCATCTCCTGCTATTGACTCTCACTGGCCAAAACCCAACCTAAAGCAGTCTGGACACAGAGGAGCCAGCAGACAACTCAGTGCTCAGAGTCACTAGTGAAAGGCAGTGGTGTCAAAGTCTGCTACTCCAGCGGGGCCCGGTGAGTGTATGGGAGAACTTCCAGCTTCCCCGCGCTACTGCAGAGAGACCCAGAGGGCAAGGCTCAGGCACCCACGTGAGTGAGACTTGTTACAGTGCCCCCAAGAACCTGCAGTTCCCCAGAGATCCTGCCCCCAAGTCTGCCAAGCAAGTGAGAATTTTTGTGATTCTTCCAGCCCCCAATCCAGCCCAGCAGGACTGGTGAGTGTGTGGGAGAGCTTATGCGCTCCCCAGTGCTCCCTGGGCCAGGAGCACAGCAGAGGGGGCACAATCACAGTTTCACAGTTGTGCCAGAAGGGCTTCAGCGAAAAGGAGCTGAACACAACAGCATCAGTGGATAAACTCAAACTTAATAGATCGGCACCAGAATCTCATTAGACGCTAAGGGTATAACTGCACCAAAGCTCTACACTAAAGGTCAGAGGTCAGTGCAATACAAAATGACAAACACAAGGAGCAAAGTGCAATCTCAGGCCTCGAACCCACCTATAATAAGTGCTCAGCTGAAATGAATGAATAAACAGAGGCAGAAAGAA
This sequence comes from Ctenomys sociabilis, assembly GCA_004027165.1. NCBI lineage: Eukaryota > Metazoa > Chordata > Mammalia > Rodentia > Ctenomyidae > Ctenomys > Ctenomys sociabilis. Next base: position 45,766 of record PVKA01000286.1, on the reverse strand, counting down.
AGAAACAACAGCAGAAAGATATAGAGGAACTCAGAACAGAATTAATGACTGAAATAAAAAAGTAATTTCTGAATACATAGCATCTGAAGTAATGAATCAAACCCAGAAACGTGTGGGAGAAACCCAATGCCCACCCGGAACAAGTGCAGAGAACACTAGTTCAGCTGAAATGTATAAATTAGTAGCATCACATGCAAAGAAACGATAGCAGAAAGGTAAAGGGGAACTCAGAGCAGAAATAATTTCTGAAAAAAAAACAAAACAATTCCTTGAAATCATAGCATCTGAAGTAGAGAATCAATTCCGGAAATATATGGAGGAAATCCAATTTGGAAAAAATTTTGCAGTAAAAGAATTAATAGCTACCTCTAAAGAAGGCATTCATAAAAAAAAATAGAGGACATTAGAAATATGACAGATTTCTTGAATGAGCAATACAGAAAAGAAATAGATTGCATGAAGCAGAGTCAGAGAGATATAAGAAGAAGTTTAAATCTCAATCATGAGTCTACAAAACCGTTTGAGTGAAAGCAAAGTCAGAGTCTCAGATCTTGAAGACATTGGTGCAGCTAGTGAAAAGGTGAGAAAGGATTTCAAACAACTAGGATGCAGGGAAAAAATAATGCATCACTTGCAAGATGATACCAAAATGAACAATGTGAGACTAATAGGCATCAATTAGAATGAGGGAATGAATATAAATGATATAAAAAGAATATGGACATAAGTAATAGCAGAAAACATCCCAAATATGAGGAAACAATCTAACATTGAGGTGACCAAAGCATACAGAACACCAAATAACTTCAACCCAATTAAAAACACACCAAGACATATAATAGTTAAGATCCCAGAAATTCAACACAAGAAAAATGTACTGAAAGCCACTAGAGAAAAGAAGCAGATCATATTCAAAGGAAAACCCATCAGAATTTCAGCCAACTTCTTTTCATAAACCATGAAGGCAAGGAGAGCATGGAGCAGAGTACTTCAAGTCCTCTATGAAAACAAATTCCAGCCCAGACAACTATACCATGAAAAACTCTCTTTAAACTTTGATGGAGAAGTGAAACATTTCCATGAAAAAGAACAACTAAAGAATTTCATGATGATAAAGCCATCCCTACACAGGTCACTGAAAGATGATCTAGAAAGGGACCACAATGACCAGAATGAATGAGAACAGAAGGAACCCACTAAATAGGGAAAAAATTAAACACAAGAGAAAAAGGAGTAAACAATAGGAGGCAAACAACATGACAATCATAAGTCAACATGTTTCAATTATAACATTCAATGTAAATGGACACAATTCATCAATTAAGAGAAATAGACTGAAACAGTGAATTAGGAAACAAACACCAACAACATGCTGTATACAAGAAGCACACTAAACTCAAAAAGACATTCATAGTCTTAAATTCAAAGGATGGAAAACAATACTACATGCCCTAGCACTTCACAAAAAAGCAGGGCTAGCAATTCTGTTCTCAGACAGTCTCATCTTCAAACCAAGAATGATCAAATGAAATAAAGAAGGTCACTATGTGTTGGTTAGGGGAAAAATTCAAGAGAATGAGGTAACACTCATAAATATCTATGCACCAAACACAGGAGCACCCAACTATGTAAGACAACTCTTAATGGACTTGAAATATCAAATATCCAAGACCATTATCTTAAACGGACACCTTATCACCCTTATCTCAAAAAATAGGCAATCAGACAAAAAGTTAGCAAAGAAGTAGCAGAACTAAACCAGAGCTTGGAACAAATGGACCTGGTGGACATATACAGAGTGTTCCACCCAACCACAGCTCAATACACATTTTTTTCAGCTGCACACAGGTCATTTTTTAAAACAGAACACATACTTGTCCATAGGTCATGCTCAAGTGTCTGTAAGAAAACAGAAATTATCCCATGCATATTATCTGACCACAGTGCAATGAAACTGGAACTAAATGACAAAAGAAACCACAAAAACCTGTTAAATACATGGAAATTAAACAACACCCTATTCAGCAATCAATGGGTCACAGATGAAATTAAACAAGAAATTCAACAATATCTACAATCAATGAAAATTCAAGCAGAATTTACTGAATTTTATGGGATGCGATGAAAGCAGTTCTCAGAGAGAAAATCATAGTAATGAACTCACACATTAGGAAAACAGAATGGGAACAAATAAAAACCCTAATGCTGAACCTCTGACAGTCATCTAGAAAAGGAAGAGCAAACCAAACCCAGAGCCCAAACATGTGAAGAAATCATGAACATTAGAGCAGAAATTGAGATGAAGAAAACAGTTCAAAGAATCAATGAATCAAAAAGCTGGTTCTTTGAAAGACTAAATAAAAGTTATAAGTCCCTAGCTAACCCTCATCAAAAAAGAGAAAAGAAAAAAAATTCAAAAACAAGCAATAAGGAATTAAAAGGATGAAATCACCACAGACCCAGTGGAATTTCAGAATATTGTCCATAGCTACTTCAAGAATCTTTACACTCACAGAATAGAAGACACAGATGAAATGGACAGATTCCTAGAAAGGTACAAATTACCAAAATTGAACCAAGAAGATATAACAACTCTCAATAAGCCAATAACAGCCAACAAAATACGAAATGTAATAAAAAACCTGCCAACAAAGTACAGGTTCTGATGGATTCACAGCTGAATTCTACAAGAAATTTATAGAATATGTAATTCCTACACTCCTCAAAGTCTTCAATGAAACTTAAAAGGAAGCAGTCATCCCAAAATCATTTCTGGAGGCAAGTATTGTACTGATTCCAAAGTCAGGGAAAAACACAACCAAAAAAGGAGAACTATAGGCCAATCTCCCTCATGAACATAGATGCAAAATTCCTCAATAAAATCCTAGCAAATAGAATACAGCAAATCATCAAGAAGATCATACACAATGACCAGGTAGGATTCATCCCAGGGAAATAAGGATGCTTCAGTATTCAAAAATCTATAAATGTAATACACTATATTAATAGACTGAAATCTAAAAACCACATGATCATCTCAATTGACGCTGAAAACACTTTTGACAAAGTCCAACCCTCATTCATGTTCAAAGTCCTATAGAAAATTGTAATAGAAGGCCTCTACCTCAATTTGATAAATGCTATCTATGACAATCCAATAGCTATTATAATTCTAAACAGGGAATAACTAAAATCTTTTACTCTTAGATCTGGTACAAGACAAGGATGTCTTCTATCACCCCTCCTATTCAATATATTTTTGGAATCATTAGCTGCAGCCACTAAACAAGAGGCAAAAATAAAAACAATAAGAATAGGTAAAGAAGAAGTTAAATTATCACTATTTGCAGACGACATGATACTTTACCTGGAAGACCCAAAAAATTCCACCAAGAAGCTACTAGAATTGATACACCAATTCAGTAGCATAGCTGGATACAAAGTCAATACTAAAAAGTTAATAGCATTCCTCTACACAGATAACAAACACACTGAGAGGGAAATTAAAGAAACAGTATCTTTCACAATAGCCCTGCAGAAAATTAAATACCTTGGAATTCACTTACCCAAAGAAGTCAAGGATCTTTTCATGGAAAATTACAGCACCCTAAGAATAGAGATTGTAGAAGATTTCAGAAAATGGAAAGATAAGCCGGGCATGGTGGCGCATGCCTGTAATCCCAGCACTCGGGAGGCTGAGGCAGGAGGATTGTTGTGAGTTCGAGATCAGCCTGAGCTACAAAGTGAGCTTAAGGCCAGACTGAACTGCATAGTGAGACCCTGTCTCAAAAAGACAAAAAAAAAAAAAAAAAGAAAAAAGAAAAGAAAAAGAAAATGGAATGATATTCCATGCTCCTGGATAGGAAGAACCAACACTGTGCTGATGGCCATACTCCCAAAATTATTGCAAAGGTTTAATGCAATCCCTAACAAATTGTCACCAACATACCTCCAAGACCTAGAGAATTCATTCCTAAAATTTATTTGGAACCAGAAAAGAGCTAGAACAGCAAAGGCAATCCTGACCAACAAAGACAAGGCAGGAAACATCACAGTTCCTGACTTGAAATTATACTACAAAGCTACTGTGATAAAATCAGCATGGTACTGGCAATGAAATAGACTTGAGGATCATTGGAATAGATTAGAAAATGCAGAGGCCTCTGAAAATGCACTTGGCCACCTGATCTTCGATAAAGGGGCCAAACATGCTTACTGGAAGAAAGATATCCTCTTTAATATATGGTGTTGGAAAAACTGACTTTCTACATGCCAAAAACTAAAACTTGACACAGGTTTATCACAATGCACTAAGCTAAAGTCAAAATGGATTAAAGAAATAAACATTAAAACAGAAACACTCAATATCCTAGAAGAGAAAGTAGGAGGAACTCTTGAAGACATAGGGGTAGGCAAAGAATTCATGAACAAACATGTATTCGCACATCAAAAGAAATTATCAACAAAGTGAAGAGACAACCAACAATTTTTGAAAAAATCTTACTAAACACTCAGAGAAATGTCTTCTCTCTAGAATTTATAAAGTACTAAGATACATTAGGGCCCTCAAATTTAGACCCAATCCAGAAATGGGCATCTGAGATGAATATACACTTCTCAGTGGACAAAAATAAAGAAGCGAATAAATATATGAAAAATTGCTCCACATCACTAGCCATCCATGAAATACAAGTGAAAACAACACTGAGATACTATCTCACTCCAGAAAGAATGGCTATTGTAAAGAAACCAATGAATGTTGGGGAGGATATGGGGAAAAGAGAATACTTCTCCACTGCTGGTGGGAATGTAGACTGGTACAACCATTGTGGAGGTCAGTGTAGAGACTCCTCAGAAAGCTAGCACTGGAAATCCCATTCAAGCCAGCTATACCCCTACTGGTAATTTTCCCAGAGGAGCTGAAATTATTATATCATAGTGATATATGTGCACCTGTGTTTATAGCAGCACAATTTGTGATAGCTAAATCTTGCAAACAACCAAGATGCCCATCACATGAGGAATAGTTGAAAAAGATGCCATATTTTTATACAATGGAGTATTACTCAGCTATAAAAAATGATAAACTTGAAGCATTTATATTTAAATGCATGCCTCTTGTTATTGTTTGTGTCTAGTTGTTTCACCAAAGCCCCATGTAGTCATGGGGTAGGGAATTCTAGAGTTTGTGATTAACTCATGATCCACTGCGATTATGTGTGATCCAAGGCCAGGATTAAGAGTCTTAGTACTGCTGGGATTATGGGTGTGAGTACTATACCCCAGCCTGGGGCAGAGAGCCTCAATGGAATATAACAGACAGAGACAGACTTTCTTTAGCGATTGCTCTTTGCTGTCATTGCTACTGTTCGGCCGCCATGAGCTGCTGCCCTCTGCCATGTGCCCCTCTGCCTTGGAGCCAGCTGAACATGGACTGAAACCCGCAGTAACTGTGAGCTACATAAACCTTTCTTTCCTTCATTTTGGGTGTTGGGTATTTGTCCCAGCAACGAGAGAAGAGTAACTAAGACACCACTTGGACATACACTCATAAGTGAAATAAATCAGACACACATTTCCAAATATTGTATAGTCTCCCTAGTATAAGAAATTAAAAGAATAAATACAAATAGGTATAACAGCAACTAAAAGAAATTTAGACAGATTGTTAGAGTATACTGAACTGCAGGATAATATTCAGCTTCTCTTCCGGATAGCTGACCAACCTAAGTTTACAGATCAAAAATTGGAGAAATGGAATGGCTGCAATGTCAGTGAACATTTTGGCCCTAGCCTTTCAAGGTCAGTGAAGACTCAGGACATAGGAGAACCTGCAATGTAATATCATGGAACTCAGTTGTGCCTCAAATTTTCTGATCAAGGAGATTATGGAGCCACAGAGGAATGTGATCAGTGATCTATAGCGTGCCTAAAGAGAGTCACATGGAGAGAAAACTTTCTCTCTGGCTTTCACAGACAGCAAACTGGTCAAGCAATGGTCTTGACTCATCCATATGGCTGACATTGACAAAGGATCTATGAAATGAGGTACAGGGTTACAGGATAAATCCTGAGGGGACTTGACTGACCTCATCAGACACAAAAGTTACATTTTTTTCGTTATATAGGTCTTGTTTTATCTCGGTCTTAACCATCCAGCAGAAAAGTATAAAAACAAGGTATATAAAATAAAGCCATAATAGTATGCTAAGCTGTAAATGGCTCTAGTCAACAACTTCTTAGGATAACTCACTACTATTGTGGACTGCTGGACTCTGTTGGATTGTTTTGCTGAATTCAAGCATCTAAAATAATTGAGTGACAATAGAATACCCATCTCTGACAGGAGTAAACAAACAAAAAAAAGGATATACAAAGGAAGGACCATTCTGTGTTTGTATATACAGGACAGGTAGAATAAATATGCAGTACTTTCCTATAATTCTATGAGAAGAAAGATTTGCACTAATAGTGTTTGGACAGGATAGCCTGTGTGATTCTTGTAGTATGAATAATCACTAGGAAGATAACAATGTAAAAAGTATTAATTATTGAAATTCTACTAATTCAGCTTTTAAAAAAGATATACAGCTACATTCTCCTAATTTATTGAATACAGGCATCTGCTCTAATTGTGTTTGTAAATAGAATATCATGTATGTACCTTGTACAACAAAAAACCACTATGAAAACAATATGCAATGTATTAATTATTGAATCTGTTCTAATAATTTGATTTGAAACTGTCTCATTGCTATTTGTTCTTCAATAAAATTATGGGAAAAAATGTCTGCTCCTGATTCATCCCATGCTTAAAAATTCATCCCAAATTAATAATGTAACATTTTATTAAAAAAAAGGAAATCATATTGAAACATTGAGAAGTTTAATTAGCCTTCCCAAATCACACACACACACACACACACACACACACCCAGCAGCTTAGGTATGTTTGATTTTGAGGTTCAAATCCATGCTCAAAGCCAGATATTGTACCTGCTGTCATTTCCCATACCCTTCACATTTTGGGAAATACTAAGAAGGAGCGGCAGTGCCGGTCCCAGACCCCAGGCATGCCGTCTCAGGTCCAGAACCTTGGGTGCGCCACATGAGCCGAGAGCCAGGCGCGGTGGTGCACATCCACAACCCCAGACTTGGCAGGTTGAGTGGGGAAGATCATTGTGAGTTTGAGACCGACCTGAGGGCGACAAAGGTGAGCACAAGGCCACCTGAGCTAAATAAATAGCATGACCCTATCTCAAAAAGTAAAGTGGCATTAATGCCCTCAAGAAATTTGTAATCTGTGAGCCAGTTTTTATTATCATACTTTTCCACCAAAGCTCCAAATTTTCTCCTAGCATCCAAAGTTCCATAAAACCTGATCCTAAACCTCTTACAGTTTCATCATGTATTCCAACTAGTGGCGGAGCAATGAAATCTTCTTTCATGTGACATTTTGCCTATTTTTTAAAAATGTTAAAGAAAAATAGACAATAAAAATAATGGTATAAAATTTTTTAAAAAAAAGGTCGGGGTATAGCTCAGTCACATAAGTGCCTGCCTGGCAAATGCAAGGTCCAGAGTTCAATCCCTACTACTGAGAAGAAAAGAAATACATATATATTTCAAAACAAAGCTGTAAGAGATCAACAATGTTCAGTACATTGTGTATTGATCTTCAAAGTAGCTTCTCATAACATAAGATATAGGCATTGTCTAGGTTTCTGTTCTCTCATTGCTGGGACAAATACCCAACACTTGAAGGAAGGAAAGGTTTATTTAGCTCACAGTTACTAGAGGTTTCAGTCCTTATCCAGCTGGCTCAAAAGCAGCACAGCACACGGCAGAGAGCAACCTTTCCTAGTGGAGTCCAAGAGCAGAGAGCAAAAGGAGTGGCAGCAGCTCAGGCAGCTGGCCAGCCTTTCTCCCCTCCGTTCATTGTAATGCAAGTTACCTGACCCAGGGCGGGTGCAGCACCCACATCCACAACAATCAATCAAAAGCTCCAGAAACTGCCCCAAGACTGCCTGAGGCTTTGGGGGGACCTAGACACAAACCATAGCATGCATGATAAACTGATTTTGCCTACTTATTTGAGTATAAATAAAAAAGCAATGTGTTATTGCAAAGACTCACCTCTAATCTCAACTGCAGTGGAATAAGTCCTAGATCTAACAAATGCATTTACTTTGCAAAATATGAGGTATTCAACTAAAATGTATTGATCATATAGTACCTACTAGATTCTGTGCTAGGTATGTGTACAGATTGAGAAAACAATTCTTACCAAATAAAACCTGGCTTTCTACAAGGAATGTGTCAACACTATCCAGAATGTGTAAACATGGGTTAAGTTTAAGGAAGGCCATAGATACACATGCAGAGTGTGTCATGATCCGGGCCCCAGGATACCTTTCCGTAATTCTGTCTAGCTTGTTCTGAACTTTGACATTGGATATTATCATGTAACAAGCACAAGTCATCATTTCTTGAGCTGATCAAGTATGCTGCTAGTTTTCCATCTCTTAAGAAAGTCTCTGCTTTGAAATACCAGCCCCTTTGTAGAATAACTTGCTGCAAACAGATCAAATACAAAATTTTCCCTTGGATTTTTCTGAGCTCTGCTTGGTGGAGGATACTCCTTCCTGTCCGATCCTGACTGAAAAGCACACAGAAATCCTTCAGTTTTCCCAGGAACTAGACAAATGAGCTGGTGCTTTCACGCTGTGCAAGCATCAGCTTTGCACTTTTTAAAAGCTGTTGAGCAATGCATCAGGGTACGCAGATTTGCCAGAAAGGGGCAGAAGGAAAGAAAAGCAGAGTTGGTTTCTGCATACAAGTTTTAATGATTCTGGAAAATGGTAAACCTGGATTAAATTTCTATGCTAATTTGACAGTTTCCCACTAAGGGCAAGAATATAAAACCACCAATTAGCTTCCAGATAATTAGATTTCAAAGGCCTATTTTCTTGGTAATTCTGAAGATGAAAAAATTCACCTCACTAAAGTCCCAAATACTTCACGATGCTTATCCTGAAGTAGCTTCAAGTAAAATCACTCTTTGAAATATCCTCTGGATGTTTGCATAGGTACACACACCTGTACTCTGAATGCAAACGAAAGCTTCACAAGCAAAGGATTTCTGCTGCATAAATTACATTTACATATATAAGAGAGAAGCAGCAATCAAGTCTCTCATGAGAGAAGCACACATCCCTCTTCTCACCAAATCAGTGTAACTTCTGAAGAGCTCTGCTATATTTCCTAGCAACAAGAGTAAATACTGTACTGCATCCAACGCCTAAGATTTGTAACCATGTTAATCTGTGAGTACTCAACATAATTAAAGGTTAGACTTTTTCAATTGTATTTTTAGTGCAGAACAGCACTGCTAAATTATGATTATCAGCAGCTAAGTGTGCTTACGTCTGCAGAACTCAAGGACTGAAAATGAATCATTTATTTCCATCTTAATATGACTGTTCTTCTCAGAGGCACTATTCTCTAGTTCATGGGCCTTGGAGTTCATTGGAATTCTATGGCTAAGACACAGCTTGGAGACTTCATTTATGAAAATTCCTTTAAACCTTTCACCACTTTGGCAATTCCAGTCCAAGTTCACCGAGCCAATTCAAAAGTAGCTCTCAGCCTTTTTATAGGTTTTCAATTACACCAACACAGCACAGCAGAGCCATCATGTTTGAAGGATATTTTAGTTGCAGCAAAATGAGCTCTTTTTTGAAACATAAATGAAAGCATTCCCAAAACTGAAGCCAACAGATGGAAAGCTTTGACTATCTTGAACTATCTTTGCCTTACTAAAGACAAGATCATCAAATCACTTAAACATGGCTAATGTTTAGTTATCCATTATATAATATATACTAAGATTTTTCTAGCTTCTAAGAATTTACTTTTCAAAAGTATTGGCAAGCTCCCTTACCCTCAAAACTGTTCCAGATAGTTTTTAAGGAACATTTTCTAAGTTCATTCATCCTCCTAAAACACAACATGTGACAGCAGGATTTATTTTTCCTGTATGCACCCCAAACCAAAACACTAAACAGACCAAGGAGCTTTTCATACTGAAACTGGTGATCAATGGTAAAATTAAGATTAGGCCTAATTCTATCTTCTATTTCTATGCCTGATCTAATCATAATCTTTTCCCTTTTTAAAATGCTTGTATAGAGCTGGCAGACTAAACGCCTGCTTAGGCAAGCACCAGGACTGGAATTTGATCCCTGGCACCACCCCTGGGAGTGCTGAGCCAGGACTGAGCCCAGGTGTGGCGGTGCATATCTGTAATCCCAGCTCAGAGGAGGCTGAAGACAGGGGGATCACCATGAGCCCGAGCTGCATAGTAAGACACTGTAACAACCAAATTCATAAAAATAAATGCTTTTTTCTCTCATTTTCAAACTTTAGATTTATCTGACTATATAGTTAGTAGTATTTTGTTGGAGCTCCAACTTCTAGAATTGGTTGAATGCATTATTTTAAGTATAACTGCCACCAAGGGTAAAAGCAAGCAATCAAAAACACACTCATTAGTTGTTCAGAAACACAAAATTTAAGTAAATATGTGTAAATTTACTAGGGATACAAATCTCCTACTCTTTCAGGGCAGCAGTGACAACTCTAAGATGACCAGAAATATAGAGAATACTCACAATGATGCTGCAAATGGTTCCTGATGTAGCCAGGTTTTGCTTTGCAAATATCAGTTGACCATTTTGCATTCTCAGTGGGTGAGTTTTTGTGTTTGATGTGTCCCATTTCCTCATCCTTTTAAATAAGACTATTACTATTTAAAATTCTAGACTGCTTGCAAGTTTGTCTAGTATTTTATATTTAAAAAGTGAAAATGCTACACAAGATGTATACAGATGTAGTACAACTCCAGGATAGTGGCCATAGGCCTCTAACTACAATCAGTCCACTGAGTCTGACTCAAGTGATTCTCTGTGGCTCTGGACAGATCTGCAAGTTTGCAACAGGAGGCTCTGGGCTGGGGACTTGCAAGTGGAGGAGAGGTGAGTCCTGACATACCTATCAGCTCCTATCATTACAATAATCCTCTTTCATTAATGCATTCACCATGCACTCAGGGCCAAGCAAGGGGCCTACCAAACACCGCTCTTGACACCAGCAACGGAAAGCTGCACTCCCTGTGCTCAAGCTCAGGTGAGAGAACAAGCACCTTGTGTTTACCTCCTGTGGGAGCAACAGCACAGGTTTGAGCTAAGTGTTGAAGAAAACAGAGGAGGTGGCCTCTGAGTCAGCCTGGGAATACAAGAGTTCAAGACTGCAATTCCCAAGGATCCACTAGCTACAAGAGGCTGCTAAGCATTGAAAAGTGGGTTACTCTGACCTTTGTATGAAATATAAACCAAATTTCAAAGACTTGCTCTGAAGAGAAAAAAATGTAAAGGATCTAGTTAATAACTTTATATACTGACTACATGTGGAGATACTAATACTTTAGCTAAACTGGGTTAAGTAAAACATATATTAAAATTAATGTCACCTGTTTTACTTACAATGCACTTACTAGAAAATGTGAAATTACCTATGTGGTTTGCATTCACAGAATTTATTTCTGCCCATGCTGGGACTGCACAGTCACAACACTTGGGGAGAAAATCCAGGGAAGGCATCCATGCTGCACCAGCCCATGTGCTGCCTCTGGGCAAGTGGGCTGGTGGGGAGAGCTATCTGTGGAATAAGGCAAAGAATGCACCAGGGAACCCGTCAGGGGCTTTAATGAGAGAGCAGAGCCCAGTGGTATATTTGCTGAGTGTGGTTTGTCTGCCAGATTCATTTGCAGCAAGGAGAGCCCAGAACATAGACTATGATAATAACATCTTCAATACATTAGAAGCAGCTTGTGGCATTGCATGAATAATGCTCTACTAGGGACCAGACCAACTAGCTACGCTTTTCTTTACCCATCTTTGGTTAACTCACCTGGCCACTCTTGCCTTCACAGGGGAAGGCTGAGATCATCTTCTCTGCCTGGGTGTCCCTCCACTTCTGCCAACTAAGTCTCCAGAAGCACTCTAAACTTCCCAGGGGAGGACACAACTAGAGAAGTACACAATGGTTTGTGACTAGAGTTCTGCAGCTTAAAAAAAAAAAAAAAAAAGAAACTCAAGTAAAATAAATTCTTCGTAAGTCCTTTTTCACAAACCTCACCATATTTTATGATGAGCCTCCTTCCTGACAAGAAATAAGCCGGATGTATGCTCCACAAACCCAGGTTCCTCATCTGCCTGCTCACTGAGTGACTCCACATACAAAGGCATGCTGAATAAATATCCGTGAAAGGAAACACACTTGCAATTATTGTTTTGTGGTTGAGTATCTACTGAGTTAAAATTTTCAAATGTGAAAATGACATCCAGCAATGTAGCAGGGATCTCCCTGGAGCTGATCAACAGCTGAGTGTGTGGTACCACCTGTTCTGCAAGTGAAAGTCGGACAGCTGAAGGGGGAGTAAGCCGGAAGCTTTCTAGCGCTTCAGTACTGACCGTCTGTGCTCTGAGCACACAGCAGAAGGCTCTTGAGGCAGATGAATAATGAATACTGTGCCTAATTCTAACAGGGATGCTGAAGGGTGAGGATCAGGCCTAGAATAGGCTCCAAAGTTCCCTGGTGCAGGTCTGATGCCTCATGTGGTAGGATGGATAAACAGGATGGGAGAATGAAATGTGATGGTGGCGTGGATGTAGATTCTGCGCTTAATTCCATTTTATCATTTGTCAACTGCAAAAATCCAGCTTCCTTCTCTATAGCATAAAACAGAGTCATGTCACATCTTTTAGCACTGGTTAACTATACCATACTTTTCAGGAAAGGCTGGCAAACAGAAGGCAGTAATTGTTACACATGACATATGATGAACACCAAAACAGTGACTATTATCATTCTTCTGGATTATAGCTTTCATATAGGGGTCTTGTCCTGACTTGTGGAGGGCCAGGAAATCCAAAAATGGGATTCAAGAGATCCTGGAAAACCCCTAAAATTAAATATAAAGAGATAGGGACATGTGTGTATATATATGTGCATCTTTTTCTCCAAGGGAAGAATCCATATCTTTCATGAGAATCTCAAGACTCTCAGAGTAAAAAAACAGATTAAGAAGTCTTAGCTTCAGCAGCTTGCAAGGTACTTGGCACCTACTTCATACACCTACAGAGTAACTCAATGATGCTCAAGACCAAGCCCTTTCTGAGCCTGCTTAAAAGCCTGCATCTCACACACAGTAATAAAACCTCTTGTAAGCAGCTTTTATGACTTAACAGCAGCAAGATCACAAGAATGAGACTAAAATTCCTAAGGATACACCTCTCAATTTCATCTGGAGAACTAAGTCCTTACCTCTTTACATCTTGTTTCTTCATCTTTTTTTTGACATAATTGATGGACGAGAGTGTTTTACTCTTAAGAGATATCACTTCATCTTAGACATCAACAACAAAAGCCATCCAATATGAACTTGGAGACCCCAGTGATAGCTTGATTCTACTCCACAGCAACCCAGATGAGCAGGGAAAGGGAACACAGTGTCAAGAAAGCTACCTCAACTCTCTAAACTTTCATCACCTCATATGTGAAAAAAAAAAGACTGATAATACCACCTTGCTGGCAGAGGCTGTGTGAAAAATTAAGAAAGTAACTGTAAGGCATCCAACACAGAGTACCTCATTAATATTAACTATTAAACATCCTGCTTGATGGTAGAAAGAAAAGTGGTTCCTCATCTGGTCTTCAAACTGAATATTTTAACCCAGACTTAATTTGTCCCAATGATATTTTTCGGTTTTATTCTTCAGGCAGTTATTAGTAACCAAGCAAAATAACAATTGTAAAAATTAGGAAAGCTGTTGAAAAGGTGCCTAGACAACAACTTCAAAGAGAACCTGTCTATGTGGAGTATTCTGAAACGCTAAAGAGATTCAAGTTAAAGGAAACAGAATACACCTAAAAGAAAATCACATGAGGGACCAGTGAGATAGCTCACCAGATTAAGGGTTTGCCTAGGCAAGTGCAGGGACTGGAGTTCGATCCCTTACACTACATGCTGCACTGACTCCACAACTGGTGTACGAGCACAGAGACTTGGCGTGGTGGCATGCGACTGTAATCCCAGTACTGGGAAGGCTGAAAGCAGGAGGATCACTAGGAGTCCAAGCTGTGTAGTGAGACCCTGCACCAAACACATTAAAAAAATAAAAGGAGACTGGGGAGATGGCACAGTGGAATAAGTGCTTCCCTGGCAAGCGCAAGGGGCCTGAGTTCAATCCCCGGTTCCACCAAAAAATAAATAAATAAATAAATAAATAAATAAATTTTTAAAAGTAAAAACAAAAAAAAAATCACCTGAAAAACTTCACAGTTTTTTGTTTGTTTGTTTTGTTTGTTTGTTTGTTTTTGTATTTTAGGGAAGGGTATCACTACTATATTGGACTCTGATTCTCCTGTTTACAGCCTCCCAAGTGCCACACCCAGTCTCAATCACCATCTCAGCATGCCCTGGAGCAGAGACTGAACCCCAGGCCCTGTGCCTGCTTGCAATGTTTTTCATTTATTCATTTAAACATGATTGAGTATATACAGTGTAAGAAGCACTCTAAAGCATTAGGATAAAGATAGCAAGTACAGTTCTTTGGCTGTTTGTTTAGAGGGAGAAAGATGCATAAGAACCAAGGCCATGCACTGCAGGGGCTGCAGGGCACGGGTAAGAGGGATGATCAGTAAGTAAGAGGGATTTTCACTTCTTGAAAGTGCAGCACTGGTTGAGTCTGGAAGGATAACTAATCCTCAGTGGGCCCAGGAAAAAGCATGAAGAGCTCCTGGTGCTTTAAAGTTGTGCAATCAGCCAATATAAGGATGCTGGGGCAGCTGGAGGCAGCATCTGATGAACCACACTTCCCAACCATCTCCTGTATCCTTAGAAAAAGGCACAGTCCTTCCACGGAGAACCTTGGGATTTACGTTCAGCAGCTTGGATTTCCCCCAGGGCTATGACAAGTCTCAAAGGATTCTTATTGGTTACATGACCTGATTGCATCTAACCAAGAGCTCCCAGGCACTAGCGAAGATAATAGAAGTGGAGAGACTGGAGGCAGAAGTGTTAGAGGTCATTTATGGAGAGTGAAACATGCAAGATCCAGACCTTTGAGGGTCCCCTGCCAAAATGCAACCTCAAGCCCACTTATTTATCACAAAGTGCCAACACTACAATTAAAAACCTGAATGCTGAGGCTTTGGTTTAGAAAACAACAACTCATACATTAGCATATTTTATCTCAAAAGAGAACCACAGTAAGTGTGCCATAGGGTTGTCACCACTGGTCTAGACTGAAGAATGAAGCAAAGAATGATTAAGGTGAAGCACAACTGTGGTTTAAAAAGCAGGAGGACTTGGATTAAGATCATACCCTGATTCAGACACAGGAGATGGAATAGGAAATACCTGCTGTTTCTGCTTGTATAATATCTCCTTTTCTTTCCAGCACTTTATTTTTAAAAAATGTCTTTCCTGCTCTCAGGGAGCAAGATTCGAGAGCATTCTACTGACCACCTGCCATTCACTTCCTCCATGCCCAGACTCCCACTGTCATCCCCTGCCACGCTCCTCTTGCATCTCACCTACCCTTCCCAAAAGACCCCACGATGGGGCACATAATCAACAATGAGCCACATGGCATGCTCCAAATTTTGGTCATGGGAAGGCCTGTGCAAATGATCAAAGATAATCCTAAATTTTCCCCTTTTCTCCAGGGGATAAGCCTGAACTGCTGATATCCATTAACTAGCATGGAGAAATCAGAATTGGCTTCTTCCCTAGCTCTTCTTTTACAGGAGCCAGTATCTGCCCCTTCCTGTTCAAGTACAAACTGGATTTCGGTCACTGGCAACCGAGAAACTTGAAAAACAAAGGAACTGGGACAACTGCTTTTTAAAAACTAAAAGTAAGGTTTTTAAAAAATAAAAAATAAATAAGTGGTGGATTTTAAAAATCCACATTACTGTGAAAGGAATGCTTCAAAACATTTAAATCTACAAAAGGCACTTAGAGATTTTACAACAAACTCAACCCTCCGTAACGAAAAGCAGACCAGACTTAGGAAACATTACCACTGCAGATAATGGCACATTCACTCATTTAATTAACATTCATTGAGCATCTTCAGGGTTCTCAAGCCTGTACAACGAGATCTAGAAGTGTATGCTTGGGCTTGAGCTGGCCATCCAAGCAGCTGTGCACGCTGTTTGCAGTAATTGTGTGGTCAGAGGCCAGGCACTGCTCTCTGGCCCAACAACTACGCTTGGCGGCAGGGCCACACCTGCATTTCAGTCTATCTATAAACAGAGGCTGGTAAAGCCGCAGCTCAAATGACTCCTTACATAAAGGACAGAACAGATCATGTTTAGAATTCCTTTCCTTTCCAGTAAAATGACCATTAATGTTTATGGAGGAGTCTGGATAAGGAATCACACCAGGTCAGCTTTACTTTGCAAGAGAAAAATCCCACCACTCACATGAGTTTAACTGTTATTAATGAAGCTACATCTCAATGTAAAAATACTAAATGTTGCCTCCTGCTCCATTTCTGTATGGCTAGGCTCAATAAAATTCAAGGTTCCGTATTTTTTTAAGTTTTACCACCCTATGTCCATCCCCGTGTCAGTAAATTTAGTAGTGTTCTGGTGGGTTACTGAGGATTGAACCCAGTGCCTTCACAATAAGCTGCATCCTCAAGCTTTTTCTACATTGTATTTTGAGACAGTGTTTCTCTAAATTGCCCAGGCTGGACTCAAATTTGTCATCCTCCTCCCTCAGCCTCTCAGACGGCTGGGATTATAGGCACAAGTCACCATGGCCCACTCCAACATCTTTTAAAGAAGTATCTACCAACTCCTCATTGCATGGCAGTGTGGCAAAACTACCAAACAGTGCTTCTGGCCCAGCAATGTACATGTCACTCAACTAACTCAAAGGAATTCTCCTGCCTAGGACAGCACTCCAAGGTAGACCTTCAGCTGTGCCCCTAAGATCAGTTCTCCTCTCACCCCCAGAACAGTTCTGCATCCTGAGAAGTCTGCTGACCTCTGTTGCCATCCCCAACTATCCTCAATATTGCATTATGTACTCTGTTGCTTTACAATTAAAGAAACTTAACTAAACACAACAGTCCTCTACAATCTAAACACTAAACAATAGCTAACATCACATGCATATTTTGTGGTTTATTTCTCTTAACCTTTCTGAAACTGGATTTTCCCACTCTCCCCAAATATATCCCTTACTTCTGTGTTTCTTAGAACAGCTCAATTATTCTTTCAGTCCCTGAAACTTTTAACATCTCAGGATGATATTGAGCCTGGGTTTTCACTGGCCCTACAATCAATCATCTAATCCTAAATATGAGCTCTCCTAGGTAGATCCCTTGCTTCCCATTTTCTCTGCTCCCATTTTCATGTGACACTTCCAGTCTTCCCAATTGTGTTCTGTGAGTTGTGCCACCGACTGAGTACTCGGTCTGTATTTATTTGATGAGGCAACTGTCTCCTCCAATTTCTTTTTCAATTACTATTTAACAGGCACTCAATTATAAAGTATCTTCCGTGTTTTGTATCATTCATTTTTTATGTGCCTGATTTCCTTCAAGTTTCTTCTATGGAGATGGGGAATTTTATACTTTTATATTGCAAATATATACAAAGCAAATACAAAAACTCATTGTTGTAGGTGCTACTATCAGAAGTATATTGCTAAAGTTCTATTATCATTTTGTCTTTTACACTTTGTTTACAGAATAAAGACATATAGACACTGTACCATGCAATTCCTTCACCTAAATCCTGGACTCTCCATAAGCAAGCTCTGTCTCTGTCTCAGAATAAAATAAGTTTACACAAAAGTATATATTAAGAACAAATAAGTTTTTGGGCCGGGCGTGGTGGCGCATGCCTGTAATCCCAGCACTCGGGAGGCTGAGGCAGGAGGATTGTTGTGAGTTCAAGACCAGCCTGAGCTACAAAGTGAGCTTAAGGCCAGCCTGAACTACATAGTGAGACCCTGTCTCAAAAAGACAAAAAAAAAAAAAAAAAAAAAAAAAAAAAAAAGAACAAATAAGTTTTTGTAGCTGCCTCTCATCTTAAGTAGTCTTTCTCTGACCCTTGAATGTGGGGTGAATGTGGTGTTGTCTATGGCAAACAGCTAATGGAATATATGAAGAGTCTTAAAAGTTGCCCTGTTTTGAAGATAACAGTGCACAATGAATTAACACTGTTTTGCTATTCTCCTACAATCTTGTTTTCAACTTTTGTACCACTGTTTTTATTATTTATTTTTCTTTCAAGTTAAAAAATGCATATTAAATTAAATTAAATTAAATGTTGCTCTTACACTGATAGTTCTTTTAACATGCCAGGATTCAAAGAGCCACCTGGTTGAGCTCACACCAAAATGATGACCAAAAGAACCATAAGCCATGGCATTTATTTAAAAGGACTAAATTTTTACGTAATTTGATAACTGATCCATTTAATTGACAAAACATCTAGGCAGTTCAGGTAACTCATCTTTTTCGATTACCATTTAGTGTTCAGACACTCAATTATAAAGCATCGTTTGTGTTTTGTATCACTCATTTTTTAATGTGCCCTACTCCCTCCTTTAAGTTCCTTCTATGGAGATGATGAATTTTATATTTCAAATTATGTACAGAGAAAACATAATTAATTGTTTAATTGTCAACTAATACTTGTCTAAATCCCGGTTATCAATCCTATCAACTAAAAAATCACTATTTCAACAGTTAGATTATTAATTTCAAAAGCCCAGAAGAGCTAAGAAGAAAGCTACAATGTATAGCATCTAGTTATCTAGCTGCAAAATAATGCATAGTATATATTTAAGCAAACAATTACAAGTTCATTTTCAGCAAATCTCATCCTGCAAGTGAATCTACAGGTCAAAAAGGCAAAGGAAACAGCTACACAAAGGCAAATGCTTCACAGAAGCAACTATTTGATTTTCACTACCGTATTACTTTTCTCCCATGACACATATTTGTACTATGTGGTTTATAACTGTAACCTGAAAGATTGCCAAATACTAGGCTTTTATTCTAAGAGTGTCACTGATTCTCTTGCTGCTTTTCAATTACATTCTGCATTTAAAGAGAAACTCCCTTGTGTTTTTATAATGATGCACCTGCTCCTTGGGAGATTTCCTCTTCTGACAAGAAATGCCTTAAATATGGCAAGAAAAATGGTTTGAGGATTTCTCATAATATGATATGGGTTTCCCCTTTCTGAAGAGCAGTAAAACATAGCCACAATGCCTTCCAAATAAACAGCACACAAAGTTTCTTGGCCTCTAATCTGCATTTCCACTGCATACAAGCCCCCTGAAATAACAGCTTAGGAAAGCTGGGACATGGAAGACAGAATTTCACTTGCTTTAGTCACTTCCTTTCAGATTGCAATAAACAATAAATGTCAAATTAACACAGGTAGGGGCTGGGGAGATGGCTCAGTAGAATAAGCACTTCCCTGGCAAGTGCAAGGGTATGAGTTCAAACCCAAGTTACACCAAAAAGAAAAAAAAAAAAAAAAACACAGGTAGCATCATTTCCAATTTACTACTTCATACACTTCAAGGAATGCTTTGCTATGGAGACAATGAAGGCACAAAACGGTTAAACCTTCTTTTAAAATTTATACTGTTATTTCTGAGATGTTCAAAGCTCCTTAAGAGAAGCATGATTTTTTTTCCTGATTCTAGTTCTTGGGATGGAGATATTGATATGGATATAGATACAGATATAGATATATAAAATCCTTGGCTAATTCTACCTCTCACATCCTTTTGAAACAGTTTTAAGGACACTAGGAAGGTGTCTCCCTACACTCTATCATGCTGAATTTGTAAATTAACCCCAAGATGTGTCAAAAATATACAGCAGAGTTCTCTCCTAGGTGTGCATATTGCTTTCCTATACCTTATTCTCTTTGCTTTTAAAAATTCTAGTATGTACAAATGAAATACAGATTTCAACCTATTCCCAAATGTGATGTGTGCTCCATAATAAGAAAAATAGGTTTTTGCCTTCTGCAGATTCAACAAGGGAAGTGGTGCTTGAACATTACGTGTGTACAGCGACTCCCCAGAGTCTGCACACATGTAATCCTCATAAAACTCCCGGCCGGCTGTGCTTCCTCCTGGAAGCTGCGCCCCAGCCGGCGCGGTGTGCAGAGTCCAGCCAGGGTCCCGCCCAGCTCGCACCGACCTGCGTGTGGAACCCGGCAGCGAGGCGTGGGCCGGGCTCCGTAAGGAAAGCCACGGGCCTTGACTGACTTTACCAAAGAAAGCCGAGTTCCCACAGGAAAAACAACATGCTTCCACCCTCCTAGCGGCCCATTGAAAATGAGCAACAATGCTGCTGCCTTTTTGTTTCCTGAAGACTTTTCTTCCCTGCAAGCTGTAGCGTGCTCCTCAAAGAATGCTCCTATTTCCTGTGGAAACTGCGCGGCTGCCAGGAACAGCTCAGAATTTTCCCTTTTCTTTTTGTAAAATTATATGCACAAAACATGCCATTTGCTGAGTCCCCACTCACCCACCACCTGCAGTTTCGTGCTCGCCCCCGGGGGGCCGGGCCGGGCGGACGCGGCCGGGCGGAGAGGGGCTCCCGGGCCAGCGGGGCTCCCTTGCGGCGCCCGGGTCATCTTCGACGCTGCTGTCACCGTGTCGCCAGCCCTGGGGCCCCACAGCGCCCCGCCGCCGCCAAGCGACCCGGACAGCGCGAAGCGCGGGCGCCGGCGCGGGCAGGATGAGGCGACCCAGAGAGCGCGCGGCCACACCACACCGCCCACCGGCCCGGCCCCCGCGAGGCCCCGTCCAGTCCAGACCCGAGGTGGCCGCCACGGCGTTGCCATAGAGACCGACCACGGCGGCGGCCGGGCAGCGGCACAAAGGACCGGGCCGAGGGGTCGCGGGCAACTCGGCACGGCTCGGCCGGGCCCACCCCCCGCGGGGCCTGGACTCACGGCGCCGGGCGCAGGGACGGACGGACGGACGGACGGACGCACGGCCGGCGGCCGGGATCGGGCTGGCGGCCCCGCTGCGTCACCATGCGGCCGCCGCGAGCGGGCCTCCCTGCTCACCTCGCCGCCGCCTCGCCGCCTCGCGTCCGGCCGGCCCGCTGTTCCTCGGCGCGCCGGGCCGCCCCGCCGCGCGCTCCCCACGTGCCCGGCCTCCCGAGAGCGCGCTCCGCGCCGCGGCCACGGAGGGGACGGCCGCACGCTGGCGGGCGTGGGCGCGGGCGGGAGCCGCCCCGCTGCCTTCCTGCGGGCGCCTCCGGGAGCTCAGGCCGGGGGAGGGGGCGCCGGGGGGTCCCGGGCGCGGGGCGCGGGCCGGGCCGCGGGACGGACTGCCAGTCCCCGCAGACTCACCTCGCTGGCCGGGCGCGGGGGTCCGCGGGAGACGCCTCTCGCCCCTCCCGACTTCCGAGAAAATTCTGGAGGCTGGAAGCGTGTGGCAGCGTCGGCTCGGAACGCCTTGCTGTTGCCCTTTGGAACGCTTCAAATGGTTTCTAGCAAATCTCTTTCCCTTTCCCAAGCGACGTGACTTAGGGGAGTTCCTTGGTGGTGCCCCTGAAGACGCGCTCCTGGCTCTTGTTTCAGGGTGCTCTGCCTGCCCCAAAGAAGGGGGCGGGAAAAGTCAATCCCGGTCAGACCGAGAAGAGCGGCAGCAAAATCCAGGGAAACCCAGCACTGCGGGGTAGCGGCCACTAGGATGCGTGAGCGTGTCAGTTGAAGTGCGTTACCGCTGAGAAAGACCTGGTTCTATAAAACTTAGGGTTCCTCTGTTAATTAGCGTGCGGGGCAAAGAGGCAGCTGCAGGGCTAGGAATGCCCAGCAATCCATGCCTTGGACCTATTTGGGCCAGAACCATCTACACTGACAGGAAAACTACCTTCAATGCGGGAAGACTTTGCCACGTGCGTTCAGTTCATGTCTTAGTGAAAAACTAAAAATTTTTTTTCCTGGTCTTTGGCTTAACAGCTGAGAGCACGTCTTGTGGTGTTGTCATTTGTTTATCGTAATTTATCATGTATAAGATTTTTAAGTACATACATGGAACGTGGCTTCACAATTTTAAAAATATAAATTATTTCTCAGTAGAAAATATAAAATCAGATGACATAATATGGCACTAAAAATACTTGGAAATATTGGGTTTAATTTGTTCACATCTGGTTAAAATAAAACTTCTTTCTTTTCTAGTGTAAACTCTGAGAAAAGCACATCTTGCATTCATCCAATAGAACTGGTTGTCACCTTTGACATGATCCGTAGAGAGCTTTAGTTCCTCTCTCTCAGGAATTTTGGCATCTTTGAAAATCAAATTTTAATTTATTGAAGGAATAGTTTATTGAAGAATTGTAAATGGGTATCTTCTTTTACTGTCCTAAACATCCTGAAACCAGGTGTTAAATCAGTCTATATGCTAGGACGAAAGAGCCAATTGTGTGGTGTGCATAGAAAATGGGTTATGTCAGGAAAGGTTCTTGTTTTATATAGTTCTGAGGTATAAAAGAATAATCTTTGAGATGTTGTTCAGATATTTCTCTCATTTCATAGTTCTTTTGTTTCTTCTGCTTCTAACATGTTTTTGATTACCTACTTGCCATTGTTTCTGTGAGATTATTTTTACACTATGATTTAAATGTGCTTGTGTACACTTTTCCACATAGGGTGTAAGTTTGCTTTTGTTTGGACTGTTGGTTCATTTCTCTTATGTGAATCCTTGCCAAATACAAACCGCAAATTGATGTACTGAAGTGTGGAAGTAGTGAAGTAGTTTGGTTAAAATAGAGCTGCCTGAGTTTAGGGTGTACGGCAAGAATGCTAGCTTCTTCAGCATAATGTTGACTTTTGGACAGAGCCAAAAGACTGCTGAGGCTTAGTTTTTTGGTGACTTCTTACTGACAAGCAATCTCTGATAAAAAGATTTTATCAAGCAACACCTCTCCTTGATTAGAAGACCCACACAGCACCAGTGGGAAGGCGTGACCACTGGACTTCCATAACTTTTAACAGACTCTGCACCCATTCTTTTCATGTCCATTTCTCATCTAATGCTATTCAGTTGTCAGTTCTCATGATGACAGAGAATTCACATTATTCATATTTGGATTCTTAACACTTAGCACATTTTTATGCCCAGAGTTGGCTACTGAAAATAATGAGTGCAGAAATGCATTTCGCTGGATTTCATCTGCCAAAGAGCTGCTGTGTAATTGTTCTTTCAGTTACTACAGTTAAACATCTGTCTCCTCAATATTTTTGCTCAATTTCCATATCTTTATTAAGCTATAAAAATTGGATAAAACTACCATAACACTGTCAGTTATCAAACAGAAAGGTATTCTCATTTTATTTTTTAAGTGCAGATTTATTTAACAAAACATCCAATTCTGTAGTAGAAGCTCAGATGCTTGAGTGAGACTTGGTCATTGAAGAGAATCCTATTTGAGGTGTTCTCTGATTTCTGGATTGAAACTATCATCCAGTTACATCAGGGATTTTCATTCTGAAGCCCATTGTATTTCATTTCCTTGGCTTTCACCCTATATAAATTGTATACAAGACTCAGAGTGTACATCTGAGGCCAGTATTACTGTACCACTCAGGATAGGTTAGGTTATGGTGTGATAAACACACTTCCTAATATATTAATTAAAGTATATTTCTGCCAGCATACCACAATTTCATGTAAGCTGCATCTTTGGTTCATGTTTTTCTTGCTCTGAAACTCCAGCCTAATAGAACAATATTACTGATCACTCTAACAAGGGAGAAAAACCTCCAGGGTGTAGTACACCAGGAGTGAAATGCTTCAGCTCTTTCAGTTCTGCTCACAACTCATTGACCAGAGCTGGTTGTGTGTCTGTACCCAATCTTAAGATGATTAGGAAGTGCTATTCTACAATATAGTGAATATGTTGTAAATAATTATGTGGTAAATAATTATATAAGAAAGCAACACACTTCTGATGAAAACTGATGCTGAGCAAAACTCCACATTCTATAGCTGTGTTAATATCTGCAATAACCACAAAAATAATAATGAAATTTTTATGATTAAGAACTGCTTCGTCTTTTAAACCCTTGCTTTACAATGAGCAAGGAATGATTATAGACAGACATGATATTACCCAGTTTTCCACCAGATTTTAGGACATCTTCACATTTTTTTCCACCTCTTTCATATACATATCTTTGTTATCTTGTACTTCTTAGATCAACTATCTTTTTGAGCCTAAACCACACAGAAGTGGGAATTTTGCACTCTTCATCTCAATTTGCTATGGCCATTTCCTCACTAACGGCTATTTTTCTCCTTTCAGTATGTCTTCCGTTTTCTCTTCTTGGACCAACTTGGAGCTTGTAGAGTGTGGGAAACCAATGAAGCAAGTGGGCATGCCAAGACATGCTCTGAGCCTGAGACCAATAACAAAATTTTGCCTGCAGTTCTTCTGTGAGAACTCAAGCTGGACTCCCTGAGAAGTGGAGGTGGGGTCGGGGTACAAAAGGCAGTGGCCATCTTCTCCTTGGCCCTTGCATTTGCTCTCTCATAGAGTGACCTACTCTCACTCTGTAGGGTATTCCACTTTCCCTACTTTTTATTGGTCCTCACATTATTCAGAGGATGTTTCTTTTCCTACATTTAATAAATGTAGAGCTTCACTACCTTTTGCACTTATCTTGACCAATTCTTTGTTCTAGACAGGAAGAAACTAGAAAGCTTCTCTGAAAAGATTCTCTAGCACCCCCAGAGACCAGTAAAACTAAAATGGGGAAGGAGATAAGTTCAAATTGGGCAGCTTAGTTGCTTAGATATAGCAGCTTTACCCAAAATTATCCTGAGATTCCAATTAATCCTATTATTCTGATTTACCCAGTTCTACAGATCATTAGAAATTACATTGTTCCTTTAAAATGGAAACACAATATGCAAATTTACAATTAAATATCTTGTCATGCTTTCTGAGGCAGCGTGGGGCAAAAAATACAGAGAATATCTACAAGAGACTAAGGAATTTTTTGTAAATCATCTGATGATTTTTCCTATGTGCTCATCTTCCCTAATAAGTTACCAGCATATAGACCCAGTGAATCTATACAACATCTAAAATAAAAAGAGAAATTGGGTGAAGTGAATTACACTTCACCCAATAGTTGATGTTTTGCAGATTAGAGCTGAGGTTGTTCATTCTTCACCTCAGCCTTGGGAAACTATTTGTCTATACTTATTAAGTATCATCTTAAACTTCAGTTTTTATTTTAAAATGCTATATTTGTAGTTACCTTAGCCCCAGTTGACATGTCTCTTTTCCCAGGAATTCCACTGACATTGTCTTTAACAGGTTTCTTTTTCTATTTATTTATTTGGTACAGGGTCTTGCTCAGACTTGAAGTGATCCTCCTGTCTCAGCCTCTCCAGGCTGGGATTATAGGCTTGTGCCACCATGCCCTGCTTTGGTGGCTGGCATGGTGTGCCCAGAGTTCTGGGGCCAGCCCTGCATGTGGTACTGAGGGTTGAACCCAGGTCCTTGTGCTTGCCTGGAAGGTGCTTAGACTGCTGACCTATCTCCCCAGACAACAAGTTTCTTTCTCATGAAAAGATACTTTTGCCTCTTGAGGTGCAATATTTCAGGTCTAAGGAATGACTGTTCTTGGAAAGATCCTGTTGCCCTGTCTTCTTCTTTTTGTTTTGGCAGAACCAGGGATTGAACTCAAGCCCTTGTACTTGCCAGGCAAGCGCTTTTTCTACTGAGCTATCTAACCAGCCCCTACCCTGTCTTCTGATGTTTCCCATTTGAATCTACTTGCCATTGGAAAAGGGGGATTTGCCTCAGGTATAACAGCAGAAGTGTTTAAGAAATCCCTCTACCTTTTTACAATACAGGAACATGTCCTTACAAGGACCCACCCTTGCCCGTACTACTTAGCTAAAACTCTAAGACCACTCTTTAGTCTTGAAAGATTTTCACATGGTTCTCTTGTTTATCTGTGATAAGGCCAACACAAACCTTTCCAGGAAAAAAGTAGACACAGACATTGCAACTGCCTATTCTTGGTGTGATGAATGGTTAGCTGAGATTAAATTGTTTGTCTCTCTGAAACTTTTAAGATGCACAGATAAACTTTTCCTTTCATCTAACTGACCTAGACTTCCCTGATTCCAAAATGATCCAAGCTGTGAATTGTTCCACCTGTTACCTGTCCATTCTTCTCTATAAAATTTGAAGGAAAAATCAGTACAACTAAGTACTATGATAATTGAGATTTAGAGTGCTCTTCTTATTGTAAAAAATCTAAATAAAATGAATCTTACCTCTCTAGGGTTTGCCTTTGACAAAATCCCCCCACTCCCTTGAATTCTATTCCCATCTTCCCTAGTTCATTCTGTGAATTGGTATTGCTCTGTAATTTTACCACAAATACTTATGTCTAAGATAATGTTTACAAGTATTATAGTCTGTAAGAGATATATCTAATGTATAACAACGGAAGAATATCTAAAACTTTTCAAAATACACAGCTTTATTATTCAACATATTCATTTTTTTCTATTCAACTAAGGATTAATAAAAATGTTAGGCGCTTGCTAAATGATCACTATATTTACTATATATGCATAGGGAAATATCTTAGCTATTAGACACTAACCCAGATCTTGCTGCTACTGGAATTAGTATTATTTCCCAAACCTTCCAAATTAGTGATTTGCCCACTGCATAAATATTTTTTTCTTTTTCTTTTTTCTTTTCTTTTCTTTTCTTTCCTCTTCTCTCTCTCTCTCTCTCTCTCTCTCTCTCTCTCTCTCTCTCTCTCTCTCTTTCTTTCTTTCCAGGTAACAAACTCAGGCTGAATAAATATTTTCTAACATGCAAGAGTAGGATGGATGCTTTCATCAATGTACTTCTCACAGATGAAAGAACAGTTAACAGAATGAAAGAGAGCCAGTGTTCCTGAAACCAAACATCATTTGGGGCAGGCTGACTCTGACTGGGGATTTCCATTTGCATAGAAAAAAAAAGCAAGAAAGTTCATTTCAAACTGGAAAACCTAGGGCTAGAAAGTTGCATGGAATTCACATTCTGCAAATATAGAGTACTGTTAAGCAAAGGCACAATTAGAAACTGCAGATTTTATGCATGTGTGTAAACACAGATTAAATCTCTTTAACTGGAGGTTTTGGTATTTGAAATGAATTTTGATTGGGTTTCTTTCTTCTTTTTTCTCTTATGAAATGCAGGTCATCTGAGTGTGGTTAAATGATTTGAAGAGGAATGCAGGTCAACCATGCTATAGTCAGCTGGAAATGTATTCCTTTGATTACTTATCAATTGTAAACACACTATATTTAATTTCATCTGGTTCTGTAGATAACTACCTAGTCTCTCTTATTCATTTTGATGATCTTACTATAGATTAAACCTTATTTGGATTCAGTTTCTGTTGCTTCTATAAGTAATTCACTCTTTTTCTCACCTTTTATACTTTGACTAAATAGATGCACTTAGAAATAATCACACAACTACAAAGTGAAAAGAGAGGATTAAATTTTAAGTGATTAAAACTATAATTGATGTTAGTTTCTGGATTTATCTTTAAACAGCTTTTAGTAAGTTAACAGAACAGAATCTTTTCATCCTTGGATGAACCATGAAAAAAATGTTAAAATTGATAACCTCTAAGGAGCATCAAAAAGAGTTCAGTAAATGGAATGCTTAAATAATTATAATGGACATTGTTCCAAATCAGAGTAAATCCTATTTCCAAATATTTTTTTGTGAAGAAAGTCAAGTTCTATAAATGAAGTAAAGTTTTAAGTATTCATAGCTATCACACTATCATGTGAATTTTACTATATTCACATATTTATAGCTTTCAGTTACAAATCCCAGGTGGATATGTGAACCTTTTAGAAGCAAACAAGGAGAAAAACACTAAAAACATAGAGTTGGATGAAAAATGTTGATGACTTTTAAAAAAAATATTATTGTAAATCATGGGAAATTTTTTAAAGATGGCTTGCAGGAACAGAGAAAGATTCAATTGTTGATAGAATATTTTTAAATTCAAAGTACAAAGTATTACTATAGTTTAGAAGGCGAATACACTAAGAATCAGAGTCTCCAGTTCAAACCTCAGTTTTCCTTCTAATTACATTTATTTAATGTGGCTATGCCTCAATAAGCTAATATTTTTTATTTTCTGAAAACAGCACATTAAAAGAATATGCACTTGTTAATTTAATATTTTCTCTAAAGCCCAAGGCTTATGGATACAACTGATGGCATTAAGAATAGTGGAGGTGAGAGCTGGCCAGCTGGTTGCGACTCTGTGTTCTGCTTGTATCATGCGCCACATTGAAACCAGAATTTTTTTCTCCTTAACAACATTTGTTGGATTCTTAGGGGTGTGCATATAGTTGTCTGCTATCCTACTTTTATTATAGTCACTTAGATTACTTGACATGTTATAGGGAAAATCTTTCAGTTTATGTTTACTATTGTTGGTTCTCTGATGTTAAAAAAACTTACAGCCTTTCATTCAATATTTAATTTAGGTTCATGAACAGCATTTTATTCTAATAAGATCTCCAAAGATTGTTTGACTAGCCAAAGTTTTTGAATGTATAATCATCAATATTTTAAATTCAAGGACTGAGTACAAAATAATTTGATATATTTACTATTAATTGGATATAAAGGGAAAGAAGTTCTTGGAAAAACCCAAAGTACTCAGCAATATCCTAACCATCTGCTACAGATTTTATACTGGGATGCTCATTCAGGATGTACCAAGATGAGTATATTTCAGTAATGTTAACAGCAATGAAGGCCAGAAATAACTAACAGAAAATGCAGGCACTAATGTAACATTGGGTGGCCAGTGGGGGCCTGTGATTTCTGAGGAAGAGGAAACCAACAATGTTAATAGTGAAAAGAAGCACACCCCAGATGGAGGAGATAACATGTTGCTGAGTGCCTATTTATCCACTAACTATCAAAAACCAGAAGCTTGTAGAATAGTCAAATAATTTAAGGAGTGTCATATATAATCCCTGTGGGACTATACACACATACTCACATGACATCACCACCATCAAATAATCAGAGATGTGGGAAAGTTGAGTGGAAATGGTAATATTAAAAACCTGCACAACTTCTGGATGATCAATGTTTCAATACCATGGCCCACTCCCTATAAAGGAGGTCTTTAGAAAGAGTTGAAAATCCTAAGCCATCTTCTTTGGTGTGAGGACCAAGCAGTGCTATTAGACATTTGTAAAAATCTAGATGTGGAGTTTAGTTGTCACAAAACACTGGAAAATTGAGTCTATAATTCAAAATTCGGGTAGCAGAAAGTTTGGAGCCCTTGAGTGAGTCCTTTACCTCATTCTCACTACCCTTTCTGCCTCGCTCTTTGGGAAACTTCCACCTCTCCCATTCAGCCCAAGCGTAGTTCCAGCAAGTGTGGGAGTGAACTCCTGCACTCCCCTGTACTGGTTAGATCTCCTTGGATGGAGCCCAGCCCAGCCCCTGAGTGAGTCCTTCTGCCACATTCTCCCCTCTCTGCACTCTGCCTCTCATGGGAAACTTCCACCCCACCCATCCAGCCCAAACCCAGGGTCAGTGAGGATATGAGAGAGCATCTGCATACCCCTGTGCCCCCTGGGCCGAGGGCACAACAGAGGGGCACCAAAGGTTCACTGTTGCACCAGAGGGACAACAGATTCAGTTCCAAGGGCTACAGCATGAAGGAGCTAAACACAACAGCTAAACCCAAGCTAGGCATAACTTTATGAACTTAAATTTAAGAGATCTGTACTTGAATTTCATTAGGTGCTAAAGTTATAACTGCACCAAATCTCTACACCAAAAGTCAGAGGTCAGTACTATACAAAATGACAGAGAAGAAGCAAAATGCAATCTCAGACCTTGAGCCAACCCAGAACGATTGCAGAGAACACTAGCCCAGATGAAAGGTATGAATTAATAGCATTAGAAGTAACTAAGCAATATCAGAAAGGTAGAGAGGAACTCAGAGCAGAATTAATTACTGAATTTAAAAAATAAATCTCTAAATTAATAGCATTGGAAGTAAAGAATCAAATACAGAAACATATGGAGGAAAACCAACCAAAGAAAAGCTCTACAGTAAAAGAATTAATATCTGCTTCTAATAAAGATGCTGATTAAAAAAGAGGAGATCAGAAAAAATGACACATTCCTTGAATGAGCAATATTGGGAAAATATTGGATCGCATGAAGCAGAGTCAAAGGGATATAGAGGAATGTAAAATCTCAAACACAAGCCTACAAAATCATTTGAGTGAAACTAAAGACAGAGTTTCAGATCTTGAAGAAGCTATCACAGCTAGTGAAAAGGTAAGAAAAGATCTCTTAAAAACAACTAGATGGAGGAAAAATAATTCACCACCTGCAAGATGATACAAACATGAATAATGTGAGAATAATAGGCATCAACGAGAAAGAAGGAGTCAATATAAAAAGAATATGGCAGAAGTAATAGTAGAAAACTTCCCAAATATGAAGAAATAATCTGACATTCAGAACACCAAATAACTTCAACCCAATTAAAAACACACCAAGACATATAATAGTCAAGATACCAGAAATCCAGGACAAGAATAACATACTGAAAGTCACTAGGGAAAAGAAGTAGACCACATTCAAAGGAAAACCCATCAGAATTACAGCCAACTTCTCTTCACAAACCATGAAGGCAAGAAGAACCTGGAGCAGAGTACTTCAAGTCCTCTGTGAAAATAAATTCCATACTCAGCAATTAATGGGTCACAGATGAAATTAAACAAGAAGTTCAACAACATCTACAATTCAATGAAAATTTAACCACAACTTATTGGAATTTATGAGATGTGATGAAAGCAGTCTTTAGAGAGAAAATCATAGCTATGAACTCACACATTAGGAAAACAGAACGGGAACAAATAAACTCCCTACTGTTGCACCTCTGACATCTAGAAAAGGAAGAGCAACCCAAACCCAGAGCCCAAACACAGGAAGAAATCATGAAGATTAGAGCAGAAATTAATTCAATTGAGATGAAGAAAACAGTTCAAAGAATCAATGAATAAAAAAGCTGGTTCTTTGAAAGACTAAATAAAATAGGTAAGTCTCTACCTAACCTCATCAAAAGAGGAGAGGAAAAATTCAAATGCAAGCAATAAGGAATGAAAAGGGTGAAATCACCACACAGCCAGTGGAAATTCACAAGATTATCAATAGCTACTTGGTGGCGCATGCCTGTGATCCCAAGCACTCGGGAGGCTGAGGCAGGAGGATTGTTGTGAGTTCAAGACCAGCCTGAGCTAAAAAGTGAGCTTAAGGCCAGCCTGAGCTGCATAGTGAGACCCTATCTCAAAAAGACAAAAAAAAAAAAAAAAAAAAAAAGAATCTTTATGCTCAGAGAATAGAAGACACAGAAAAAATGGACAGATTCCTTGAAAGGTACAAATTACCAAAACTGGATTGAAAAGATATGACAACTCTCAATAACCCAATAACAGACAATGAAATATGAAATGTAATTAAAAAAAACCTGCCAACAAAGAAAAGTACAGGTTCTGATGGATTCACAGCTGAATTCTACAATAAATTTATAGAAGATTTAATTCCTACACTCCTCAAACTCTTCAATGAAATTGAAAAAGAAGCAGTCCTCCCAAAATCATTTCTGGAGGCAAGTATTATACTGATTCCAAAATCAGGGAAAGACACAACTAAAAAAGGACTACAGGCCAGTCACCCACATGAACACAGATGCAAAAATCCTCAACAAAATCCTAGCAAATAGAATACAGCAAATCGTCAAAAAGATCATATATCATGACAAGGTTGGATTAATCCAAGGGATATAAGGATGCTTCAGTATTCAAATATCTATAAATGTAATACACTATATTAATAGATGAACTCTAAAAAACACATGATTATCTCAATTGATGCTGAAAAAGCTTTTCACAAAGTCCAACACTCATTCATGTTCAAAACCCTACAGAAAATTGAACTAGGAGGCTTCTACACTAATTTGATGAAAGCCGTCTATGACAACTCAACGACTAATATAATTCTAAATGGGGGAAAAAATGAAATCTTTTACTCTTAGATCAGGTACAAGACAAGGATGTCCTCTATCACCCCTCCTATTTTTTTTGAATCATTAGCAACAGCCATTAGAAAAAAGGAAGAAATAAAAGGAATAAGAATAGGTAAAGAAGAAGTTAAATTATCACTATTTGCAGATGACATGATACTTTACTTGGAAGACCCAAAAAATTCCACCAAGAAGCTACCAGAATTGATACATAAATTCCATAGTATAGCAGGATATAAAGTCAGTATGAAAAAGTCAATAGCATTCTTCTACACAGATAACAAACTCACTGAGAGGGAAACTATAGAGACAAAACAATTTACAATAGCACTGCAGAAAGTGAAATACCTTGGAATTTACTAAACCAAGGAAGACAAAGATCTTTTCATGGAAAATTACAACACACTAACAAAAGAGATTGTAGAGGATTTCAGAAAATGGAAAGATATACCATGCTCCTGGATAGGAAGAACCAACATTGGGAAGATGGTCATACTCCCAAAATTGTTCTAAAGATTTAATGCAATCCCTAACAAGCTGCCACCAACATACGTCCAAGACCTAGAGATATCATTCCTAAAATTTATTTGGAGCCAGAAAAGACCTAGAATAGCAAAGGAAATCCTGGCCAACAAAGACAAGGCAGGAGACATCACAATTCCTGACTTGAAACTATACTACAAAGCCTCTGTGATAAAATCAACATGGTATTGGCAATAAAAAGACCTGAGGATCATTGGAATAGATTAGAAGATACAGAGGCCCCTGTGAACACAGTCAGCCATCTGATCTTCCACAAAGGGGCCAAACATGCTTACTGGAAGAAAGATAGCCTCTTTAACAAATGGTGCTGGAAAAGCTGGCTTTCTACATGCCAAAAACTAAAACTGGACGCAGGTCTATCACCATGCACTAAGCCAAAGTCAAAAAGGATTAAAGATCTAAACATTAAAACAGAAACACTCAATCTTCTGGAAGAGAAAGTAGGAGAATTTGGATGCAAGGAGTTCATGAACAAACATGTATTCACATTGAAAACCCTTGAAAGAATTAACAACTGGGATCAACTCTTCTTGAGAAGTTCTAGCACATCAAAAGAAATTATCAACAAAGTGAAAAGACAACCCACAAATTTCAAAAATATCTTAACTAATAAGCAATCAGACAAGGTCTTATCTCCAATATTTATAAAGAGTAAAGATACATTAGGGTCCTCAAATTTAAAGACCTAATCCAGAAATAAGCATCCAAGATGAATACACACTTCTCAGAGGACAAAATTAAAGAAACGAATAAGTATGTGAAAAAATGCTCCACATCGCTAGCCATCTGTGAAATGCAACTTAAAACAACACTGAGATACCACCTCACTCCAGAAAGAATGGCTATCATAAAGAATTCAACCAACAAAAAATGTTGGAAAGGATGTGGGGGAGAAATGAACCCTTCTCCACTGCTGGTGGGAATTTAGATTGGTGCAACCATTATGAATATCAGTGTGGAGACTCCTCAGAAAACTAGGACTGGAAATCCCATTGAAATTCCCCCTACTGGGAATTTTCCCGGAGGAACTTAAAACATCATACCATAGTGACACATGAGTACCTATGTTTATATCAGCAAAATCTTGGAAACAACCAAGATGCCCATCACATGAGGAATGGTTGAAAAAGATGCTGTATTTTTATACAATGGAGTATTACTCAGAATAAAGAATGATATAAAGAATGATAAACTTGAAGCATTTACACTTAAGTGGATGCCACTTGGACATACACTCATAAGTGAAATAAACCAGACATACATATGCAAATGTCATATAGTCTCCCTAGTATAAGAAATTAAAAGAAGAAATACAAATAGAAAGGTATAACAACTAAAAAGAATTTAGTCAGATAGCGTAAACTGCACTGCATATGTTGCAGGGTACGAATCAGCTTCTCTTAAGTTCACATATCAAAAATTGGAGAATGGAAGGGCTGCAAGGTCAACCAACATTTTGGCCCTAGCCTTTCAAGTTCAGTGAAGACTCAGGACATAGGAGAACCTGTACTATAATGTCATGTAACTCAGTTGTGTCCCAAATTTTCTGATCAAGGAATTTATGGGGTTCCAGAGGAAAGTGATCAATGATGTATGGTGTTCCTAAGGATATGGAGAGAAGGCAGCTATGGAGAGAAGACATTCTTTCAGGCTTTCACAGAGAGTAAATTGGCCAAGCAATGGCTGTGACTTATCTACATGGCTGACACTGACAGAGGATCTACAAACTGTGGTACAGGGTTTCAGGATAAATCTTGAGGGGATTTGACTGACTTTGTCAGCTCCTATAGAAAAAAGGAAGATTAGAAATACTTATTTCCAAAATCTTTACTCTCACTTTATGGAAAATACAGAAGAAATGGACAGATACCTAGAAAATGTGAACTACCAAAGGTGAATCAAGAAGATATAAAAATTCTGGATCACCCAATATTAGTGCATGAATTTGAAAATGTAATAAAAAAATCTGTCAACAAAGAGATACCCAGCTCAACATATTAATATGGATCTACTTTTTATATCTTGTTTTTATACTTTTCTGCTGGATGGTTAAGACCAAGATAAAACAAGACCTAAAATTATAGAGATACTCAGGTCCTGATGGATTCACAGCTGAATTCTACAAGAAATTTAGAGAAGGCCAAGTGTCAACTCTTCTCAAAATCTGCAATGAGATTGAAAGGGGAACAATCTTCCAAGCACATTCAGGGAAGCAAATCACTTTCATATCAAAACCAGAGAAGAACCTAACAAAAAAGAGTACTTTAGGCTGATCTCCCTAACAAATACAGACTGAAAAATTCTCAATAAAATACTAGCAAACAGAAAGAAGTAAATCATCATGAACATTATGTATCACAACCAAGTGGGATTTATTCCAGGAATTCAGGGATGGTTTAATATAAACAGAACAATAAATGTAATATGCCACATTAACAGAGCCAAAACAAAAATCACATGAACATCTCAATAAATGCAGAAAAAGCATCTATTTCAGAAAATGGAAAGATATTCCTTGCTTCTGTATAGGAAGAACTAACATTATGAAAATGGCCATATTCCCAAAATGTTATACAGATTCAATGCAATCCCAATTAAAGAACCATTATTATACCTCACAAATATAGAAAAAACATTCCTATAATTCATCTGGATCCAGAAGAGACCTAGAATAGCAAAAGTAATCCTGGGTAATAAAGGAAAGACAGGAGGCATCATAATCCCTGACTTGAAATTGCACTAGAAAGCTACTGAGGTAAAATCAGCATGGTACTGGCAAGAAAACAGACCTGAGGATCAATAGAACAAATAAGAAGATACAAACATAAGTACATGCACACTCAGCCACCTTATCTTTGACAAAGGGTCCAAACATCTTCATTGGAAGAAAGATAGCTCTTTTAATAAGTCATGCTGGAAAAACTGGCTTTCCAAATGCCAAAGGTTTAAAATATTTTTTTGTAGTACTGGGGATTGAATTTGGAATTTTTCACTTGCTAGACAGTTGCTTATGCCACTGAGCTATGTTCCCATCCTCTGAAGGCTTAAAATACACCCATGCGTATCACCACACACAAAACTGCAGTCAAAATGGATCAAAGATTTAAATATTAAAACTAAATCTTCTGGAAGAGGAAGTAGGTAGAAACCTTAAGGGCATAGGGGTAGGTAAAAAGGCCATGAATAAATACCCAACTGTATGAATCTATTGGAATCTCAGCTTTTTGAAAAGTTTCTGCACTTCAAAGAAATCACCAGCAGATTAAAAAGAAAACCTGCAAAGTGTGAAACTATTAGAACAGACTGTCCATCAGACAAAGGACTCCTATCTAGAACATATAAAGAATTAAAAATAATCAGACCCTCTAAATTAAATGGCCCAATCCAAAAATGGGCATTAATATATACTTCACAAATGAAGAGATACAAATAGCAAATAAATATATGGAAAAACGTTCAGCACCATTTATCATTATAGAGATGCAAATTAAAACAATGATGAGATAATATCTTATGCCAGAAAGTTTGGCTATCATCAAGAAGTGAACCAATAACAAATGTTGGAGAGGCTGTAGGGAAAAAGAACCCTTCTCCACTTTTGGTGGGAGTGCAGGCTGGTAAAACCATTATGGGAATCATTATGGAGATTCCTCAAAAAGCTATGATTAGAGGTCCCACTTAAGCAAGCTACTCCCTTCCTAGATATTTTCCCAAAAGAACTGAAATCATCACACTACAGTGATACATGTTCACCCGTATTTATAGCAGCACTATTTTTCATAGCTAAATCTTAGAAACTGCCCAAATGCCCATAAACTTAGAAATGGATAAAAAAGATATGATATTTCTACACAATGGAATGTTATTCAGCTATTAAAAAAATAAATTTGAGGCTTTTGTAGATAATTTGATGCAACTAGAGACTATATTGATAAGTGAAATAAACAGATCCACATGTGCAAGTATCATATTATTTGACTAGTGTGAGAAACTGAAAGAGTAATAAAAATCTAAAAGGTACAACAGATATTGTGAAAGGGAAATAAATTGTTCGGTGGGAAGGAAAAATTGGGATGAAGAAAGAAGGAAAAAGATATATTTAGCTACATATGCAAAACAGTTTGGATAATTGTATTGTGGATGTCTGCTAATCTTTTGAAAGGAGCAGTTAATACTTAATTTCTTTTTCTTTTTCTTTTGATTTTTTTCATCTTTTGAATTTCTTATAACTTCTGTGTTATTGTTGTGCTTTGGTTTTTTCTTTAAATGAATCTTGAAGGTTTATATCTAGCAATTTGAACAACTGATTTGAAGGTAGCATCATGTAATACAGTAACCATTGTTGAATGCATATTACTTTATTGAAATCTTATATTGTTTCTAATGCCGTTTTTTTCTCTCTCACTATTTTTTTCTTTAAAAATTAAATATATAATTGTATATGTTTGGATATACTGGAGTAAAATATTGAAAATTCATTTCAGCTATTCCTTTTATTTTTTGAAGTCCACTTACCAAAGTCCTTAAAATCACATATTTTACTTGCTGTGTATTTCCAGTGGACAGTTTTGTTCTAAAGGAATGTGAGAAATTCCCATCATACCTGCTCCCAAAAACACATTGCAGACCTTTCTGTCAAATGGATAGCAGTGTTATCAAAGAGAAGCGCAGGTGGCAACGAATCACAGGCCACAAGAAAGGTAACAGATGGATGTGATAGCTACACAGTAATGGAAAAATTGATATTTGGTTGCAATCTCATCAATAAATGTCAGAAGAAAATTACTGATATGTTCTGTAAATGTTCCCCAAGAAGGAAACTGGAAATATGAAAAAAAAATCAAAACCATTTTGACCTTCGGTTTGATGACTGAAAGGCTTCAGAATATATTGTGCTTTGAACTACTGTGCGTCTAAGGAAAACATGCATGGTTCTCCCAACCTACACTCAGCCTCCCTCTCTTTTTCTTTCTGTGTAAAACAAATAATAAGAAAATGAGTCTTTACAGTCATTGGGTAATTACGAAGAGTGCATTACTCAAATTTAAAGACAATAACCTTGGTCCAAGTAGACTGTGAAACAGATGATGATACTTAATGTAAGCTGAAAATAGAAAACTATTGAATCTTTAGTATTTGGCTGGAAGAAAACCTTTTTCCTTTTAATGATCTATGTAAATGCATGCCCTTAGCAAACTAATATGTCAGCTTCAAAGGGACCAGACTTCACTTACTGTTTTACTAACCCTCTGGCTTCACATGTTTTGAGATGAATGGTTACAGAAAAACCCACTTTGGAATGTTTCCCCTTTGGCTTTAACACTTGGCAAAGGAGTTCAGTGTCCTTCGCTCTTGCTCCAGTTAGTTAGAAAGCTGTTTGTCATCTCTAGCATCCGGAACACCTGCTTTTTAAAGGACTGCTGGCTCAGGAAAAAGAACATAAGTTATTTTTATGCAATAACTCACCAACTCAAGACTTTTTAAAATTCTGCCTGAAACAGTGTATTTTCTTCCCTCATAGTTAAATAAGGTATTTTCAAAATCAGAAATTTTCATTTTACCAAAATTTCCTTTTGAGATAAATCACAGAGAGAGAAATGACAGCACAATTGGGCAAACCAGAGAGAATATCATTTATTATAACAGGATATTCAAAGGAAGAAAAATACAGCTACTATGGCTTACAATCCAGTGAGAATTGTTTGAAAATAAATTACATAAAAACAAAAGGCTAGGAAACCTTCAAAAACTTACACCAGAAAAGTGGCTCTGTTCTTTCTTTATATGATGTGTGACACAACTAAAATCCCATGTTTAGTGCATAACCGATTTTCTTTCTTCCCATAGTAACTTTTTTTCTTCTTGTTGCCTCCTATGCGTAGGAAGAGCATATGACCAAGATTGGACAATCAGAGTCTCATCTTCCTGGAGTTTGGTACTAGGAATGGGAAATTAGTGGGCACTATGGACAAAAAGAGGCATTCTTTCATGTTCTTTCTAAGGTTTGTTAGAACACAAGCTGATAAACACCAAAAGCAGTTGAGATTTGTGTCTTTGCTACCCTAAGCACACAGAATGGTTGAGAATGAACCAAGATAGGGAGAAAAGTAGGGGGGTGAGGGAGACAATCTGGAAAAAATGTAATTCCCTGCAATTTCACGTAGTTTCCCCCCCCCCACTTCCCTTTTCTGACCTTAGCTAGTCTGAGTTGGGTTTCTGTCTCTTGTAACAAAGGGTTCATGACTGATGTAGAGTCTGTGAGTACAAAGGCAAATTCAGTGACAAAAGAGAAAGGAAGAAGGAAAAAACAATGACAAGCATCTTCCCAAGAGAGGAAAAAGAGGAAGAAAAGTAGGAATGATTTGGATTTCTCATTCTTTAGTTAGTGTGTTAACAGAAACTGCATGGCCACCCTGGCTTTCTCACATGCGGGGGAATTCTAATGAGGAAATGTCACTTTTAACTTACTCTCTGGAGCTGAACAAAAACTAATCACAGTAGAATGGACTACTCCTGGCAACACAAATGGTGTGTACACAGAAGTGCAAAGTTTGTGGTATACTTCTGAGTTCTTTCCATAGTATTTTTTTCTCTTGCACTACAGTTCTTTTTCTAGGTAAAATTAGTAGTCTAATTTAAAAATTAGTAATATAGTGTGTAATTATTATGAATGTTTAAATAGCAAAGAAATCTACTAATTAGAAATAGAAAACCCAAACCTTACTTTTTGAAAACCTGATTCTCAGTTGCGTCCTTGATATACCTTTTTGGATTATTTTCCTTGCATATATAGGGTTTTGCCTGTTAGCTCACTTTGTTGTGTTTGTTTGTTTTTGGCAGAACTGGGGATTGAATTCAGGTCCTTGCACTTGCCAGGGAAGCACTTATTCCACTGACCATTTGCCCAGTACTTCCATGCATATATAAAAAAATATTTTTAATAAAAAATGAAATGGAAACATGATCCCCAACTCAATGTTTTAATAATTTGAGGCATTTTCAAAACAACTCTTTATGCAACAAAAATTACAGATCTCCTTTATTTTATTTAGTAGCTGACTAATATTTTGATGTGTTGATGGACATTTAGTTTGGCTCTTTTTGATTTCTTTATATTTGTGATGAGACTCACTTATAGTCTTCAATATATTCTTATGCTTCCCTTTTTAAAAATTACGATTTCTCTATTATTGTTATATCAGTCTACTAATTGGAAATTATGAATGATCAGGACAGGAACTGTCACAAACCTTTCTCAGGTCCTTATGCCCACTGAGTCCAATGAGATAAGTAGTGGCCACTGAGGCAAGATATAAAATCTGACCTGTGGAAAATGCATCAGTGTGAGTGACCTGGCCTGGGGCTTGTGAGTTCTGACCTACAGCAACACAGGCGCAGTTGCTTCCTCTTGTGTGTTGGGATAGTCCATTCAAATTGTGCTCCAGGCTTACAGTTCTTGCCAGATTACTGACCTCCTAACCTGTATCTCTGCTGTTCTCAGCTGCTGTCAGTTACCACACAGGACAGTTAGTAAAACAGTTCTTCACCTTCAGGCATATGTCTGTTGTTAATTTATCTAGATCAAGAGGTTTACAGACACCTGTGATTCTGAATTCTGTTGGAGAATTTGAGTACTAGCAGGATTGACAATACAATGGGTGCTCTTTATTTTTTTATTTTTAAATTTTTTTTGTCTTTTTTTAAATTTTTATTTTATTGAAGTACAAATATGAATGAGACAGTTTTAAGATACCTTGACAAGATGGATTTGATAAATTAATACATTGCAAACTGTTTTCATAATGTTTTGGTATCATAGAAGGTGCATACATGATATTATATTTACAGACATTATTATACCATATGTCTCTTACCAGTAAATTGAGAGAGTGTAGCTGTTTACGTATCTTATTTTTTATGCCCGAGTTACATCAAAGATTCAATAATTAATACTTTCTACCTTGTTATTTTC
Organism: Ctenomys sociabilis; assembly: GCA_004027165.1. Lineage (NCBI taxonomy): Eukaryota > Metazoa > Chordata > Mammalia > Rodentia > Ctenomyidae > Ctenomys > Ctenomys sociabilis. Next base: position 5,010 of record PVKA01000286.1, on the reverse strand, counting down.
CTAGTGGTTGTCCATAGTATTAGAAGCTGACATAATATCCTGTCCAAGCACCATTAGTGCAAATCTTGCCTCTCATAGAATTATGTAGAAGCACAGTGTTATCTATCCCAACTGTACTGTCTATACACACACATCATGATTCTTCCTTTCTATACCCCTTCGTTTGTCTACACCTGTCAAAGATAGGCACTCCATTGTCATTCAACTAATTTAGGTGCCTAAACTCAACGACACAATCCAACACAGTCCAGCATTCCACAACAATAGTGAGTTATCTGAAGAAGTTGTCGACCATAGCCATTTGCAGCTTAACTTAATATTATGGCCCCGTGATGTATACTTCATTTTTATACTTTTCTGCTGGATGGTTAAGACCTAGATAGAGCAAGACTTATGTACCAACATATGTACTTTATGTTTCTTATGAGGTCAGTGAAGTCCCCTCAGGGTTTATCTTGTAGTCCTGTACCTTATTCTGTAGATCCTTTGTCTGTGTCATCCATGTGGATAAGTCATGGCCAATGGGTGCTCTTTAATCCACCCAGTGGATAGGAATCATTTATTTTACTGAAAAATAAATTTCCTCTCCAATTCCTTTTCTAGAATTTTACACCAGCTCAGGTTGATTTTGTATTATTACTAAACCTGCAGACTATGCTAGCCCTTCTTTAGGAGGTAGTGGAGGCATATGACACTTAAGATTATTGAAGCCTGACCCATTTGCTTTTAATATTTTCCTCTATTTTCTCCAGGCAAGAGAACTTGAGAAAACAGGCTCTTCTGGGGGAGCTTTATCATCTAGTTTAATTTTCCTCACACTGACACTTTCATGCCTGACAGCAGGGGGATAAAATGCTCTGAGTGATTCACAGCCCTTGCTCTTTCTTTTTGTTTGTCCAGGTAGCCTTCCATGTACAGGATGTGCAGGTGGCTTGCCTGTGACCCCAGAGAGACAGCACATCCAGCTTTCATTTCTGTTTATTGTTATCTTAACCTCTATTGAAAGTAAGAAATAACATGAGACAATGTTGTAATGAAATATATTCAACTGGGGAAGATTATTTGGCCAAAACATTTGGCCAACTGAAACAAAGAAACCTGCCTCTTTTTTTTTTTTTTTATTTTATTTTATTTGTTGATACAAGGCCTCGCTACACAGTTCAGTGTGCCGGAATTTCTGGGTCAACACGGCATGCGGTACCAGGGATTGAACTCAGGTCCTTGTGCTTTCCAGGCAGGCACTTAGACCACTGAGCTATCTCCCCAGCCCAAAACCTGCCTTTTTGACAAGGGATATATACTGATGGCAAATTCCTGTTCAACAATGAATTTCAGGAGAATCTAGAACCTAAATTGGCTTGACCTCTGCGATCTCTATTTTAATTTGTTTGGCAACTGAATCGTAAAGGGCACACAGGGGCCTCTTATGACTGAAAGGCAGGATTTAACTTTAAATTGTAGAACAGGCACACTTTATGTTGGGTACCAACCATCGCTATTTGCTTGTCAATTTCCTCTACTTCTCATAGTCCGTAATTTCCCTTTCCTCTACCAATCCTATTCTTACCCAGATCCTGCCTGTATTGCTTTTATTCTTAGCAGGTTCATGTACCATAAACCAGGCTTTTCTGTCCCCACCCAACACTTGTCATTCAGCTTTACTTGCCTGGTAATTTTTACTCCCTCAAGACCCTAATAGGCTATCCAATCAAGCCAATAAACTTGTGCACATGAAGGAAGCCACTAGGAATGTCCCTTTGGGAAACACTGTGCTGCTAAGAAGACCCTCCTGACTCTGGTTAGTATCTGCATCCTATAAAAGGAATGGACACCATGATGAAGCACTCAAACAATTTCTAGGGGAAGTCCTTGGCGACAAGTGCTTTAAGAAAGCCCTTACAGCATATTAGAGGCAGCTCCCCGCCTTCCCAGCCTAGGCCTGGCTCTCACTGTTCTGACTGGAAACTTCCTGGGGTACCCTAACAGAGCTGTTGCTAGTGTGCAGCAGTCTTAGGTGTCCTCCCTGCAGCAAGAAAGAAACATCCCTGAACATGAAGTAGCCTCTTTATGGTCGGGTGATAGATAATAAAAGACTGTATTGTTTAAATTGTGCAGATCTCAGTGGTTAGTTTTTCACACTTACATCTCACTTCCTCTATGTCAAACCTGCCCTTGTCTCTTGTGCAGCCTACAAATGACTCTGCATTTTAACTCCTGTACAACTTCACTTAAACACCTAAGGTCAGTGTTCAAGAAGCACCGCCAAGAGAGACATGTTTGGTCCAACTGAGATAAGAAGACAGCATCATTCCAATGGACTCAATGGTTATGTTGCCTCTTGTCTTTTCACCTTAGTGTCCTGGTGGCTTCAAGTTCCCTGTCTCATAGTTTTTATCTTTAGACAGAATAGATTCCAATATACTGTAATATTTCCAGTATTATTTCAGTCATCTATCCCAAATAGCTACTGAAACTGTAGTATGTGCTATAATTTTTAATTAAGATAATTGGTACAGTTTGTGTCTAAAGGCCCCCCCTTTAGCTTTGAATATTGGGTAGATTGTGTTAGCAACAAGAGAAAACTAAGATAATAATAGAGAAGTTTGTTTGTGATTTGAATAAAGAAGATTAAGAGCTGGGAAGAAGCTCAGACTGTACTTGCTTAGGCAAACACAGAGACCCCCATACCATATGCAGTGCCAGCCCTCCCCCAGCAGGCTGAGCCGGCCACCAAGACAGGTGTGGTGGCTCACGCCTGTATTCCAAGGGCTTGGGAGGCTGAAAACAAGAGGATCACTACAAGTCTGAGCTGCATGAGACCCTACACCAAATACATTCTTTAACAAAATGAACAAAGAAAGTTGTGTTGCTTTATATTTCTTAAATATAAGTAGAAATTTATTTCACAGGAGACAATAAATAAAATCCTTTATGTATTTCCCTGAGTTCAATAGACAACCGATTCTCAAGTAACCCCTTTATTTCAATTGTGTTATTTTATAAGGCTCACAACTAGGAATAACAGACCGGCATTCAATTACCAAGAGTAGATTTTACTGGCTTCTTAAGTACTTGGGATGTGTTTTTATCTAAATGTGCAGCCTTCTATTTTTTTCCATAGGTTGAGATCTTCGTTCAGTTTACTTAGCTTATAGCATCATATATACACATACAGTTCAATATTAGTTAAATTTGTATTCCATAAAATGATAATTTAAAGAATTGAAAAACTGAAGGCTTATCTGATTACATTAATTCTAATAAATCAGTTATGAAAACAAAATTTACTTTTCATTCACTTGATTAAATATGTATTTACTAATCATGTTCATGAGAGAGGAATTACACAGTACAGAAAACTCCACATCTCAGGAAAGCATAAACATGAGATTGCAGCTATAAACCCCTGGTCGGGGGATCTTAATATCGGCGCAGACCTTATGAAGAGGCTAACTGCCAATGTAAGAAAGAGCCACTGTGCGAGGGGTTTCTAATCAGTAGAGTGAGCGGCTGGCTGACATGCGTAGATAAGGGGAACTTGTTTCTATGTAACTGTCTATGTGTTCCTCTGCTCTCTGCCTGGAGAGGGAGAGCATGGAACAGGAAGTAGCAAGCAGGGATCAATTCAGGGATTCCAGGTTCTCAGTGGGTAGCTTTGCTATAGTCCTAAGCCATTTATAAGGGCTCATCTCAGCCTTCCCTCCTTTCGTCTCAAACCACGTGTGAAGGCAATGGAAATACCTGTCACATCAGCATTTTGGGACAAAGATTTAGCAGGAAGGTGGAATCCCCTTTGGGGACTTCTTTTTAAAGAGAATTCCCTCCTGGTCTGATGTTGTTTGGCTATAAAAACTGAACTTCTGCCTCTTTTCAGCACGCCTAAATAGTGCCTGCACCCTGTGGCATTGCTGCTATTAGCCCCAGGGACTCCTGCAGACTTCAGCCTGCCTTAGTTCTTTGTACTCTCTGGTAAGAAGAAAACAAAAAGTGTTTTTTTTTGTTTGTTTGTTTGTTTGTTTGTTTTTTTCAGCTACTATGTTTCTGAACTTCAAGGAGACCATTACTTGTAGACATGAGGCACCCCACATACAGACCACAGTGTGAGTAGGGTCCCCTAGCACTGGGCAGTGATACAGTTCTGGTGCTGTCCAGTAGAACAGGAGTGTGGAAGTGGTGGGTGCCGAAGCACAGGAACTGAGACAGGGACACACAGCGGAAAAGAAATCCCTGAGCAATGTCTGTGAAAATACAGGAAGGGACGTTGGACTGAGGTATTAATCCAACTTATTTGGATAGTTATTTAAAAGATAAGTGATGTTTATTAGGAAAACAGTTTTCATTTAGATAAAACAAGAAAACATGGCCTCCAGAAGGCCACGCAGATAGGAACAGCTCCAGAGGCGTTTGTAGGGCATTTCCAATCTGCCTCCACAAATACACATCTTCTGAATTTCCTGTCAAGATGAGTCAGATCTGTGATTCCCACAGAGCTGCCCAAATGAAGGGAATGTATCCTACCTGAGCCAAGGGAAGGAAATCAAAAAGCTGTCTTGGAGCAGCCTTACTAAATTCTTCCTCCCTTTCATTAATCTCAGCAAGAAAAGCTAGAGAGTTGGTGCTGCTCCCCTACAGCACAAGTCTGACAAATAATCACTGTACAGAAATGGTATATGAGGGAGATAGTTCACTGGAATAAGCACTTCCCTGGCAAGTGGAAGGGTCTGAGTTCAATCCCTCGGCTTCTACCAAAAAAACCCAAAACAAAATAAAAACAAAAACAAAAAACACTTTATTTCTTTATTTTTTTTTAAATTTTATTTATTTATTTATTTATTTTTCTTTTATTGAACTACAAATGTTAATCAGACAGTTTCAAGACACCTTAACAATACAGATTCGATAAATTAATACATTGCAAACTGTTTTCATAATGTTTTGGTATTGTACAAGGTGCATACATGATATTATATTTACAGATATTATTTTAGCAGATATCTCTTATCAGTGAAT
>PVKA01000285.1:175782-226103 GCA_004027165.1 Ctenomys sociabilis | reverse complement strand
CTTTAAAATGTTCTTTTCATTGCTTTACATTTTTATATTTGAGCTTAAGATTATTTGAAATAAAGATGTTACTGTAACCAATACTTACAAATTAAATAGTCATAGAGAATAGAAGTATGATGTAATTTGTTGTTCCAATTTATATTGCTTTTTAAATTTTATAAAAAATTTGGCTCAAAACATAGAGTATTGTCCCTTATTTGTGGTTTTTCATTCTTCTTTCAGTTACTTGAGGTAACCTGTGCTCTGAAAATATTAAATGAAAAATTCTACAAATAAATAGTTCATATATTTTAATTTGTTCTCTGTATAATGACGGACACACATATCTTCTTGCTCCATTCTTTCTTGCTTAATTTTTGCTTTGTTTTTTCTTGGAGCATGATTTCCACTTTGTGTACTCTGCACACCTGTCAGTAGAAGACTATCAGATTTGACTGTTCTGATACGCAATGCTTGTGTTCTAGCACTGAAGTAGCAATGCTGGCAATTGAGATAGACAACCATTCCTCCCCCCACCCCCCCCAAAAAAAGCTCATTGAGTGCTTCCTTTAACTGAAAACTATAAAAGGTTCTGGACTTGAAAGAAAGAAGAAAAGTTCTATGCTAAGTTGGCTAAGACCTATGGTAGGAATAAAATTATCTACCTGTGAAACTTTAAAATGGGCAAAGAAAACCATTCCAGCTTTTTAGTTGTAGCTCAGAAAGTAGTGTACAAGAAGTGCTTAGGGTGAGAAAAGTATTGAAATTGTAAGTGGAAGGCACGAACAGAAAATGTGCTGCAAGTGACAGCAATGTGCTGTGGTCATAAGCACAGAGTCTGTATTAAGACTCAGGAAGAGGTGCTCTGGAAGGCATCACCATACCACTTACACTGATCCAGGACAGAGTTAGACTAAAATGCATAAAAATTACTGAGAAGGCTCTATCTGCTCATGAAGAAGCTGCTGCCTTTCATGAAAAATGGCCGTTGGATTTGACACTACCTGTTATGGCTTGTGTCTGGATGTTGCCCTAGAGCCTCGTGCAGTCATGGGCAGCTTCTAAAGTTGGTGATTGTATGGTCAAGGAAATAGCTCAGCAGCCTACGTGCCTGTCTCACAAGCGCAAGGTCCTGGGTTCGACCCCTAGTATCAGAAAACAGTGATTGATTCAAGGTCTAATGCTGGGATTATGGGTGCGAGTGCTACACCTGCCCTGTGGTTGACAGCCTGCATACGATGTAAGGCGTGGAAGGATTCTTGCTCTCTGCTGCTGTTCCTCCACTTTTGTTCTTTTCTGTCAGCATGAGCTGTTGCCCTCTGCCATATGCCACTGTGTTTGGGAGCCAGCCAAATGTGGACTGAAACTTCCACAAACTGTGAGCTCAATAAACCTTCCTCTCCCTAATTCTGGGTGTCAAGTATTGTGACCCAGAAATGAGAAAAAAAATAACTAAGACATTTAGTTTCTTGCTTGCAGAGCTTCTGAGGCTCATTTCACTAGTAACATATGAAGGGTTCATCCTATAGCAGTGTTAGGAATCCACTGTGGGTCTTGGAAACTCTAACCCTAGAGTGTAAGCATATCTCATATGCATTTTTCCAAATGCTACTTAGCTAAGGCACTTTTTCTAATGTTTTTAAATATAAATATTGACCTACTTGTTTAACATTTTGGATGTTTTAGATCATTTTAACATGAAATTAAGTTTTAATTGTTCAATAAGAATTATTGTGGGATTTTGCACTTAGCAAAGTGAGTTCACATTGGCAACTGAAGTAATATATACGGCATATGTAGAGATTTCCTATGAGTTATATATTTATGTAGATATACTGAGTTCAAATGGTGTTCCCACTGGAATTAGAGCTGGTGCTAAGATACATCCACGATCATTAATTATATATAAGTTCATTGACTCCAGAAATGACAATGAAATAGACTTTTGATGGTTTTACCACCTCAGTGGTAAAACCTTTCTAAAGCCCAAAACTAATAGCAAGTTTGGGCTAAATATCAAAGTTGAAGTCAAACTTTAGCCCACCCCTCCTAAGGGCCTTTCTTGTAAGAATATAAATCCATAAACAGCTCAGGAGCCAGATGTGGCTTGATACTTTTTCTTTTTTAAACAGAATTAATTACTACCCATAAATATCTTACAAATGAGACAAGATATTTAAATAATCTTAATTTGAAATTATAATTGGGCCAGAAAATAAGAAAATTGTTAATTTCTTCATGAATATATTGACTTTCAGGATCAAACTATCTGAGTGGCGTCATCATATGGCTATTCAAAAGTTTGGGGGCTGAGGAGACAACTTGATGGTCTAAGTGCCTGCCTGGCAGATGCAAGGACCCAGGTTCCATCTCTGGTACCACATGCCAGGCTGGCTCCAGAACCCAGACGTGTCTTGCTGGCCACCACACCTGGGCATGGTGCTGTGTGTCTATAATCTCAGCACTGGGGAGGCTGAGACATGAGGATTTCTATAAGTCCGAACTGCATAGGGAGACCATGTATCGGTTAAATAAATAAATTTAAAAAGTTTGCACATTACTTGAAGCTCAGTAAAATCGCTGTTTTTTTTTTTTTTTTCATCAAATGCTAAGAGCTAACATTAGAAAGTTCTAAGAGATTTGATTAAAATCCAGTTTTCTTATTTGATTTATTAAATGAAATGGTAAAAGTGTTCTTTTTGTTAAATTCTTGAGAATTACTCTTTGATTCATTTAGGAAGGGACAGCATTTGATTTTACTGAAAGAAACTTAGTTTTAAATAAATTGGGCAAGAGAGAAACTTAAATTTGACTATTGTTTTAAAATGTTGATGATCAATAAAACCATATTTCACTTTATTTTCATTATAGCTACTACCAAGAGTATTGCTATGCATGCTCAAAAAGCAGGTTCTAATATATATTTTATAATTTTGGTAGATATGCTATTTTCAAACTGTAATAGGCTCTATTTATTGAAAAATTAGTGTGACAATATATATAAACCTATGACCATGTATTCATGAGTGACCACCGAGAAGAGGCTAAGCCTGGACAAAAAGTAAATTTAAATTTTAAATAAATGTTACCTAACAAAATCAATCATTTGATCAGCAGAAAATAATTGAATTTATTTCACTGATTTCTATTTGTTATATTACCTGATAATGAGTGAAAGCAAAATTTTTCAAGCTTCTCATTTCTCGGCCTCTGCTCCTCCCTGACACACTGAAGGAATTCATGAAACTCTATTGAAAGGAAACTGAAACACTAAGTTTAATGCACAGATTCTTTCCAACGAATTTATTGACTTTGAGATGCTATCATTTAACTGGTAAGAAAACCTTAATGCATGGTCAGATGAGACTGTGGTAAATAAGATCGACGTAGTCATACATAATGCAAGTAACTATTAGTGATCGTAACCCTTGTATTTATTGTCAAAACTGAGAAGTGGGTTGAATGGATTATTTTGAAGCAGTTCTCTCATAAATTTTCCTTTTTCTTTTTCATTAGCGTATATTTGCAGCACAAAATAATGGTACTCCTGCAGGGGGGAGTTGTAAACACACATAATACATCTTTGTTCTTTTTTATTTTATTTTCTAACTTTCCCTGCTCCTTCCTAATCTTTTGCTTCCCTCATTTTTTTGCAAAATGGTTGTCTCCCTTTTTCCTATTATCTGCCGTTTATTGAAGCAGAGAGCTCTCCATTACTGGTACCCTACTAAAGCTAGAATTAAAGAAACATTTGTTAAACAGGCAACTGGGAGTTAGGATTGCTAGTGAGCCTGCTTTTCCCAAAGAATAGTCTATAGAACAGTAGTTGTGTTGTTTGTTAATGTATATTGTAATCAAATGTTTTATTTTTAGAATTATAAAATTAAATGTTCAATATGTCCCTATTTTAGTACCATTTATATTTCTGATATACTAATGTGCCTTGTGAATTTTTGAGCTGGAACTGGATTTTAGTTGCTTTTCAAACTTTTGATTTTGTTGACCTTTTTTTTTCTTCATATTTTAGAAGCCTCATATCTTCCTAGTTAAACATTGAACTAAATGTTACATTAAATCTTACTATTTGAAAGTAAATCTTTTCTCAAAGTACAAGTATTAATTTTAAGAGAAATTAAAGCAGGCAGGATGTCTAGTAATAAGTAATGATAGCAAATCTACTTCCTTAGTAGTGTATGTGAGTCTTTTGGAATCATTGAAAGATTTAAGTGGTTAAATGATGCAATTATTTAAATCATTCTAAACTCCAATCCTTAAATCATTTATTTGGATAAATGATTGGCAACTCATTGTAGGCTCTGAACTATGACAAGAACCAAAATAATACTGGTTTACACAAGGCACAAGGTGCTTTCATTTTCATACTTCCTGGAGAAGTATTGCACTTCAAGAATTTATCAAGCGTGAACAGTTTTCTCTAGCTCAAGCCTCTTAGTGTGATTTTCTCTAGAAAAAGAGGAGAAAGAGAAGGTAAACTACACCCTTTGATTGGTCCAATCTGGAAATTGTGCATAATCCTATTGGTATCACTTAGATCAAAATTCAGTCCTATAGTTACTTGCAACTGCAAACTTCTGGGCCTTATTTCTTTGGATTGATTACATGTTCAACTAAAGATTAGTGATTTCTAATTCTATAAAAGAAACAAAACATCAATATTAGCCAACAAGGTTTCTTCTGTGTGATTATATTCTAGATGATTACACTCTATAAAAATGGGACATGAATATTAGAGAACAACTCACAATATTTATGGCTTATGAATCATATCGTTGGTTTAAGTTCTGTGATTAGAATATTGCATCTAGAAATTAAAACTAATATCTTGGGTTCATCTTCTTTTGTTTCCTTAACAATACAAGACCCAAGAATCTAATAAAGTACAGAATGATAAGAGATTTAAATGAGTACAGAGACAGAATAAGAGGTGGGGAAGGGCTGGTGAGATAGCTCAGCAGACCAAGTACTTGCTTAGGTAAGCGTGGGGTCTAGGGTTTGATCCCTGGCACGGCATGCCACGCAGTGCTGCCTGCTCCCAGGGTGTGCTGAGCCAGGCTTGGTAGCATGTGCCTATAATCCCAGCACTAGCGAGACAGAAAATAGGAGGACAACTATGAGTTCGAGATGCATAGTAGGACCCTGCAGAGAGAGAGAGAGAGAGAGAGAGAGAGAGAGAGAGAGAGAGAGAGAGAGAGAGAGACAGAGACAGAGACAGAGCGACAGAGAGAGAGAGAAACACACACACACACACACACACACACACACAGAGAGAGAGAGAGAGAGAGAGAGAGAGAGAGAGAGAGATCAGAGGTTATGAAAAATGAATCCATCCTCACAGACCAGATCAGCTTCCTGATTCATGGATATGCAAGTACTGAAAAATCCTACTTTTACTTTTCTGTATTTGATTGTTGCACGCTCTCACTATGCAGCTCATACTTGTGGTGATCTTCCTGCTTTCAGTCTCCACAGTGCTGAGATTACAGGCGTGTACCACTATCCCCAGACTCTGGCTGGCTCAGCCCACCCTGGGGGCGGGGCTGGCGCAGCATGTGGTGGGAGGGATCAAAGCACAGTTCCTGCTGTTGCCTAAGCTTGCATAAGCAGGTGCTTTAGTCTGCTGAGCTATCTTGCAGTCCTGAAAAAATCCCACTTTTTTAAGTAGGTGACATTAAGCTATATTTTTGAGCCAGGCATGGTGGCGAGTACCTGTATTTACTGCTCTTTGGGAATTTGTCAAAAGTAAAAAGTAAAAAATGATGAGGTCCAGCTTAGTTGTGAAGACCTTGGCTTCAACCCCCAGTACTATCTCCTAAGAAACCCCAACTTTATATATTTGCATAGCATAAATCCTAAGCTTAAAATGGTCCCCTGGTTTTTTCTCACATCAAAAATTTTTGGCATAGGGTATTTCTCAGATTTCATAGTTCTTTAGCATTTATTAACCACCTTGCCAGCTATTGAATATGCATTAATTACTTAATGCCAACTTCAAATTTATAACTACACACACTATATATGCATATCAGCTAATTGGAATTTATGAATATCATCTCTGCACAGAGCTATATCAAATGCTGTGGAAAGTGAGAAGAAAATATAATACTTGGTTACTGCTCGATTGTGCAGTACACATTATAAAACAGCACCCATAAAAACAAAAACATTTTATGCAAATGGAAAGATGAGGGAGAGTGGCATTACCCGCTTGTCAGAACAGAACACTCATCATCAAGAAATAATTTGATTCTCATAGCTGTAAGCATAGGTGTTATAATCGTGTGTTTCTGTCAGAGCTTCAACTCAAAGTGCTGTATTAAGATAGAGAAAACATGTCAGAAAATTGTCCAAAGAATATATATATATATATATATATATATATAGCTATGAGCAGCCAGAAACAAAGCAGAAGCATGCCTTAGAGTTAGAGGAAGGGGCAGAAATCTGATATAGAATCCAAGGTTACACACATGACCCACCTAGAAACACACAGAATTATAGAATTGTGCTGTGTGAATCTTCTAGGCATTCCTGAAGTCCATCAATATTAATTGTGACAAACACTCTCCTGTCCCTAATTCTCCTCCTGCTGGCACTTATGATCCTGTTGCTTTGCCTTCTTGACAAAGTATTACATGATGTTCGTATCCATATATTTTCTACTGATTTCCTTCTTTACCCTAAAGATAACACTCATCTGAAACAGTAGTATTAGAAGACTCTCTTGGCCAAATCTTTTTGGCTTCATTCTCTTTAGCTTTCTCTTCCCTTACTGTATCATGAGTTCTTTATATCTTTATATCCAATGTAGTCTAAAGCCAACTGTTTCTCTTCAGGACCCAATACTACCTCTTACTTCTGATAAGCTAACAATGCTGCTCCTCCCTCATTTATGTGTGAAACATCTGAGTCATTTCAGTTCCTTCTCAGCTGCCTCACACAATTCGTTTTCTTGCTTGCTCTAGGGTCCATGTCTACAATGTCTCTCTTCTCTGACTGGATCTTTTCATTTCATCTCATCCTGGTTCAGTACCTGATCATTTTTAATGGTATTGCCATATGTCTTGTGCTCTTAGGGTTCAGAATTTTTCATCTGAATTATTAGCATGTGTTTGTAGTATGCAATGATTACATTCATCATGAGGAATGGTACATGCAGTTAACACATCTTAATTCTTTTTATTCCCCTTTTCCTTTTCCTCATCTCTTGGCTGCCTTCCCATTTTCAATAAACATATTTTTCAAACCAAAATCATGGTATCCAGAAATCTTCCTTATTTTTACTGTAAGTTCCTTCACTTATTGCTTTCTCTCATAGTGTATGCTTTTCCATATAATGTTGGTAGTTCATTAGATTAAATTTTATTCCATACTCATAACATTTAAAAAAGATGTCACAGATGGGATCATTTAGATATTTTGACTTTGATACATTTCTTTTAATTTTTTCTGAAGCTTTGATCTTTTAAGATATACAGTATCACAAACAATTCAAATTATTGTGGCATTAAGAACATATCCTCAAAATTTTATGCAACAAGTTGTAATTTCTCTCAAGGGAGTAACATGCCTTATTTATATGTGTATTCACCAGAGCACTTTTCATAGTTTCCACAAAACAGAAGTGCCTTAAATATTTGAAGAATGATGAATTGAAGACTTATTCAAGCATTGGCCATGACTCATCCACAAGGATGACACAGACAAAGGATCTACAGAATGAGGTACAGGATTACAAGATAAACCCTGAGGGGACTTCACTGATCTCATCAGAAACAAAAAACTACATGTTTTGGTATATAGATCTTGCTCTATCTAGGTCTTAACCATCCAGCAGAAAAGTATAAAAATGAGGTATACAACGCGGGGCCATAATAATAAGTTGAGCTGTAATTGTCTATGGTCGACAACTTCTTCAGATCAATCACTATTGTTGTGGAGTGCTGGACTGTGTTGGATTGTGTCGTTGAGCTCAGGCACCTAAATTAGTTGAATGACAATGGAGTTCCCATCTCTGACAGGTGTAGACAAAGGGGTATAAAAGGAAGCATCATGATGTGTGTGCATGGACAGTACAGTTGGGATAGAAACACCGTGCTTCTACATAATTCTATGATGGGCAAGATTTGCACTAATGGTGGTTGGACAGGATATTATGTCAGCTTCTAGTACTATGGACAACCACTAGGAAAACAACAAGGTAGAAAGTATTAATTATTGAATCTTTGATGTAATTCAGGTATAAAAAATAAGATATGCAAACAGCTACACTCTTAATTTACTGATAAGAGACATACGCTATAATAATGTCTGTAAGTGCAATATCATGTATACACCTTGTAGGATACCAAAACATTATGAGAACAGTTTGCAATATATTAATTTATCAAATCTGTCCTGTTAAGGTGTCTTAAAACTGTCTTATCGATATTTGTACTTCAATAAAATAAAAAATAAACAACATATATTCCAAAATAAAAAAAAGAAAGAACACTTACGTAGGCCTAAACACACTATATTGTATTCACAGCTGTATTAGTTACCTAATACTATATATGAAATTATCAAAAATTAACATTTTAAAACAACATACATTTATTATTATCTCATGATTTCTGTAGGTCAGAGGTGAAGGGATGGTATAGCTGGACTTAGTACTTTAGGTCTCACCTAGGTACAGTGTAAGGCTTGACTGGGGCTGTGGTGTTACTGCAGGCACAATTGGAAGGACCTGTCTCTGAGCTCGCTCAGATGGTGGAAAGAATTTCTTTACTTGTAGTAGAAGAACTGAAGCTGCCTCCATTCCTAGAGGCCACTTGCAGACCCTATAGAGTTGGTTCCCACTTCCTGCATGGAAACTCACTTCTTCACAGCTGGCAAGAAAGAATCTTGAGTCAGCTGGCATGCAAGAGGCTCTTATGTAATACAGCAGAAGCAGGCATTGACATCCATCACTTTGCTAGTTATGTTAAGGATATTTCTCTTCCCTCTCATCCAGGTGTGGAAAATGAAAGTCATTTAAATTCCTTCTTCCTCTGATTAGCAACAAATCCCAGGTCTTTTACACATATTCTATAGAAGAGGATTTCATGAGGCTGTGAACATCAGATGAGTTTCTTAGAAGCCAGTCTAAAGATCTCATGACAATGCTTTTTGTCTTGTGTTTTTGGGTATACACAAGCCCTCTTTTAGGTTGTGCTGGAAGTATTAGTATCTAAACTCCTTCTGTCCCTGTTCCCCAATTTCATGTCTGTAGTCCCACTGGTATGTAAATATTAAAGCACCTATTGGGTCTGGAGAAGGAAGGCATAATAAACATAATAAATAATAAATACAATAAATATGATAATAAACATGTTTATTATAGCAAATATAATAAATAATGTTTATTTGATTATTGCTGTAATAGAGTTAATCCCAAGATTCTTAAAGAGTAAGGACACAAAATAGATAGTATAAGCAGGCAGAACTAGGGAGACCACGTGGTAAACACTGCTTATTTTGGTTTCTTAAAAACACAAAATACTCATAATTCGAGGGATTTGTCCAGAAGCAAAATGGCTTCCTGGAGACTCTGTGCTGTCAGATAACAAAGTTAATGGATACTTGCACTGAAAATTCATTCAGTTAAGCATAGTTTGCTGACATTGGCTGTGATCTAAAGATTTTGAAACATTAGTATAAAAACTTTAAAACTAGTTAGACAGAAAATTACATGGATAATACACATATATTGTTATGTGAAAAACAAAAGATTATTCTTGACTTTGAAGTGAGATCTTTTATGCGTATGCTAGCCATTAGCTTATTTACAGAGAATGAGAAACAAGCACTATTATACTTCTTAAGAGTTAAATAAAACTCCATAAAAACTTAGATAGTAGAATGAATGAGCAACTTGAACAATCAGTGATGAAAACATGAAACATCTTGAATGTAAACTTGTCCCTTTTCCTGTTTCTGGTTCAGCTCCACCCCCTGGAGAATATATTGGTGTTTCCCTCACCAGGTTCATTTACTTATTTACATATGGTGCAGTTAAGTGTGTACTAGACTAGTTACTATGCTGGCCTTAGTGGTACAAAGGCCCAAACTTACTTATTACTTTAGCTTACTTCATAGTTGGTGGAAAAGGAGAATGTGTAGTCCAATTATACTAAAATATTTGAGAGCAAATGAACCAATTCTTGAACAAGTCCACTGGAAGGAAGAGTTTCTCTCTCAGAAACTAGAGAGATCTTCGGAAGAAGCATACTGAACAGCAGAAAGGTGCAGAGTGAGTATTTTTTCTACCTACTACTTTTTTAGTTTTGCAGCAATTACTTTATCTGCATTTAAAAAAAATGTGTGTAGTACAGGGTCTACAGGGCCTCACAGCACAGATCAGACTTGTGGTGATCTCCCTGTTTTCAGCCGGCCAAGCACTTGGATTGCAGGTGAATGCCACCATGCCCAACCTCAGGGGTTGTCTCTGTGTGCTCCAAGAGCAGAGTCAGCACAGCACTCTGGAGATCGAACCTTGATTCCTGTGCCTGCCTAAGCAGGTGCTTTAGTGGGCTGAGCTATCTGGCCGGCCCAACTTCTTAGGCATTGTGATTTTTCAAAGTTTCGTTTTATTTGCTTTAAAATACTTAGACATATTTCAAGTTTTAATAGATCGGAGTATGGGTATAAGGATGAAAGTAGTGTCGCTTATTTCCTTTACTGCTTGATATTATTCACAACACGATGTTATTCAAGCTGTATGAGAAATGGGCACATGAGTGTTAAAGCAGGTGATTTATTTTATTTATTTGTTAATTTGTTTATTTATTTGTATCTGGGACTGAACTCAGGACTTTGTGCTTTCCTGGCAGGCTCTAAGGCTTCTAACCTATCTCCCCTGCTTTCAAAAAACAGGTGATTTAAAGAGTACGCTAGAATTACAGGAGTTAGGAGATGAAAGAAGCATTTCTGAAGCATTTGAATGTATGTGTAGAGAAGGTTTAACATTCAAAGCAGAGAAAGATTAATATTTTACTTATCACAGCCCGAGGCGGAATTACTACATAGTTTTACCTCATAATGTGAATGAAACTTTCAGAATTAATTAAAAATTATCAATTGCAGAATATATCCAAAGGAGAGAATTTCCAGGAAATTTTTTTAAGTTAACTTTATTGGTGCAGTATAGATATACATAAAGATCATATTCATCATAGGGAATTTGTTCTTATACATGATATATGTTGATTCTTCTCTTTTACCTACTGTCTTCTCTCCCTTCAAACACTCTGGTTTGAAGAGAGTTAAAATGGCTACTTAAAACCATTTTTCTTTTATTTTAATCATTGTTTATCCTTTTACCTTCTCTCTTTTTCAACTTTCCTCTTTCATCCATTCCCTTTCTTAGTTCTTTCCTTTTGAACATTTTCTTTCCATTTCACAATATTTATTGCACACTTTAGTCCTTCTTTATTCTTTTAGTTTCTTACACCTAGAGGACAATGTGATGTTTGCACATGCATGTTGGATTTATTTCACTAAAGTGTGTGGTTGAAAGGTACATCTATAAAGTCTGTTTTTTTTTTTTTTTTGTTTGTTTGTTTCTTTGTTTTTGTTTTCTGGCCAGTACCGTGCTGTTTTTATCACACTAGCTTTGTCTTGCATACCTATATCTGTTAATCTGAGCAACAGATTTGATGATAAAAATATGTTTACAACAACCATTGTTAATTTTCTATTCTTGATTTGAAAATCTATAATGTGTATTGTATGTTGCTGTGTTTCTGTCTTTGTGTCTGCTATTTGCTTTTGCTTTCGCTCTTCAAGATGAAATTAAAAAAAAAAAATCCAGGATTTGTGATGCCTCCCTGCCTTGCCTTTGTTGCTAAGAATTTGTTTTGGTATTCAAGGTTTCTTATGATTCCAAGTGAATTTTAAGAATGTTTTTGTTAGTTTAGTAAGGTATACTAATGATACTTTGATTGAATTTCATTAAAAATGTTAAAACAATTTTGGGAGTATAACCATTTTCACTGTGTTGGTCTTTCTTATTCATAAGCAAAGGATATTCTTTTTTTTCAGATTAATGTAATTTTCAGTGTATAGATCTTTTGTATTGATTCCTATATGTTTCATTTTTTATGGATGCTACTGTGAAAGGAGTGGTTTCCCTGATGTTTGTTTGTGTACAGGAATGTTACTGATTTTTTAGTATTGACTTTGTATTCAATTACACTACTGAATTTGGTTATTAAATCTACAAGTAGAGTTTCAGGGGATCTTCTATGTAGTATATCAAGTCATCTGCAAAAATGGTAATTTAACTTCTTTTTCTATCCTTATTGTTTTTATTTTTCTTCTTCTTCTCCAATTACTCTGTCTACTGTTTCCAGAACTATAATGAATAGAAACGGTAATAGTGAACATTCTTGTATTGTTCCTGATCTTAGAATGAAAACTTGCAGCTTTTGATCATTTAATATGATGTTGACTGTTGATTTTTTAAAATGAATGACTTTTATCAGATTGAGATAAATAATCTATTCCAATTTTCTGTAGTGTTTTTATCATGAATGGTTGATGGACCTTGCCCAGTGCTTTTTCTTCATCTATTGAGATGATTGTGTGATTTGTGTCTTTGCTTTGGTTGATATGGTGGATTATATTAATTGATTTGTGTATGTTGAACCTTCCTTGCATCCTTGGAATAAATTTACTTGGCTATATCTATTGTACACTTGAGTCTTCATTCTTTTAGTTTCTTATACCAGGAAGACAATGTGATGTTTGTACATGCATGTTGGATTTACTTCACTTAAGTGTGTGGATGAGAAGTACAGCTATAAAGTCCATTTTTTGTTTGTTTGTTTTTGTTTTCTGACCAGTACTATGCTGTTTTTATCACAGTAGCTTTGTCTTGCACACCTATATTTGTTAATCTGAACAACAGACTTGATGATAAAAATATGAATATAACAACCATTGTTAATTTTCTATTCTGTATTTGCTTTTGTTGGTGATTTGCTACATTCTTTTGGCCAGTAACTTATTGAGGATTCTTGCATCTATGTTGATTAGAGATCAACCTGTATTTTTCTTTGTGGTGGGTTCTTCTCTGCTTTTGGTATCAGGGTAATCCTTGCTTCCAGGAATGATTTTGGGAGTGTTGCTTCCATTTCAACTTAATTAAAGCGTTTCCTCTGAAGTGGTATTGTATCTGTTCTATATTCCTTGTAGAATTCAACAGTGAATCCATTAGGATCTGGCCTTTTATTTGATGGTAAGCTTTATTTATGTTTTCAATTTCATTGACTGATATTGGGTTAACTAGAATTTTTATGTTTTCTTTTTTATATTTTTTCATAATTTATTTAGAAAAAATGGCAATGAGACATTTTTCAAATCAAATTAGTAGGACAATTTCAATAATTAATACACTGCATATTGTTTTCTTAGTGGTTAATTGTTGTGCAAGATGCAGACATGATATTCTATTTACAAACACTATTAGAACAGATCCCTCCATTCATTGAATTAAGAGAATGTAGCTGCATATCTATCTTAACTATTTCGAATATACAGATACAAAATGGTCATTCATTTGTATCCCCTTTTTTGTTTAGTTTTGTCAATTAAATATTATAGGTGTGTGAGTTCAGCAAAATATTCCCAAATAGTTCAGTGGTCCATAGTAGTAGTGGATTTTCCATATGTCTGGCAATGTCAGAAATTGTTGATTTGAGTCCTTTACAGCTCAGCATAATAATATGGTTTTAATTCTCATACTTCGGTTTGCTACTTTTCTACTGGATGGTTAAGACCAAGATAAAGAATGACCTATGTACCAAGAAATATAGCTTTTGTATCAGATTAAAGTCAGTCAAATCCCCTCAGGATTTATCCTGGACCCTGTACCGCAATTTGTAGATCCTTTGTCTGTGTCAGCTATATGGATGAGTCATGGTCATTGCTTAACAAATTTGCTTTCTGTGAAAGTCTGAGAGAATGTTTTTATGTTTTCTTGATTCAGCTTTGAAACAAATTTCATGTTTCTAGGAATCTCTCTATTTGCTTTGTGGTTTCCATCTTATTACAGAACAGATTCTCAAAGTAGGTATGATAGTTTTTGAATTTCCACAGGATCCATAGTGATTTCACCCTTTTTGGTCCTAATCGCATGAATTTAAGGAATTTTGGTTTTTTTTTTCCTGTACCAGGGATTAAACTCAGAATCTTCTGTTTGCCACATAGCACTTGGTCTGTGGAGCTATCTTTCCAGTCAATCTTTTTTTCTTATAAGATTGGTTAAGGGTTCATCACCTTATTTAATCTTTCAAAGAACCAACTCTTCAGTTCATTAGTTCTATTGATTGTTTTCTTAGTCTTACTTGCATTAATTTCTGATCTTACATTTATAATTTTCTCCTTTGCACAAACTTTGTGTTTGATTTGTTCTTCTTCTAGAAGTTTGGGGTTCAACGTTAATTGTTTTATTTGCACTTGTTCTGTTTTCCTGACATGAAAATTCACAGCTAAAAATTTCCTTCATAGGACTGCTTTCATTATATCCCGTAAGGTCTCATATGCTATATCAGCATCCTCATTTAATTGTAGATAGTATTTAATTTCCTTTGTGACCTATTGGTTGTTCAGGAGGGTATTATTTAATTTCCATGTGGACATATATATTTTGTAGGTTTCTGTTGTTGATTTGCAATTTCACTGCACTACTCTCAGATAATAGACATGGGAATATTTCAATTCTTCTGCATTTAACTTAGCATGTTCTATGGGACAGTATGTGGTCTGTTTTGGAGAACATCCCATGTGCAACTCAGAAGACTGTGTATTCTGATGCTGTGGGGTGGAAATTCTGTACACGTCTACTAACTCCACTCATTCATTGGTTTGGTTTATGGTATTTCTTTGTTTAATTATTGTCTGCTTTTTCCATCTATTTGTGACAGTATGGTATTAAGGTTCTCATTACAGTTATGTTAATGCATGTTTGATTTTCATTCCCATTAATTTTGTTTTACGTAATTGCATGCACTGGTATTTGGTACGTGTATATTTAAGATGGTAATCTCTTCTTGGAGTTTTCTTTTTCAAAGCATGTAGTAACCTAGTTTTTCTCTTGATCAGCCTTGTCTTGAAATCCACATTATCTGCAAATAGAATAGCTGCACTGCTTTTAATCCTTGGTCTTGTCACAGGGAGTATTTTTTTTCCCTTTTAACTTTCAGTCTATGAATTTCTTTTCAATCCAAATGTACTTCTTTTATGCAGCATATTGTTAGATTCTGCTTTTTTGGTGTATTCTGCTAGCTTGTTTCTTTTGATTGGTGAATGGAGACCTTTTACACTGATAACTCTAACTGACATATATTGGCTTATCCTTCTCAAATTATTTTCCTGTGCCTGCTCCAGTAACTTTTTGTACTTTTTTGATTTACATTGCTGTTGTCATAAGTCATATTGAAATTAACTCATTTAATCATGTATGCATAATGTTGATTGTGTGTAAAATTTGGCTAATAATTCTAGGTTATTCCATAGATTGACTGCATAATTTAAAGGTGAAGAGGACTGTTTAGAAAAAATGTTTGATTACCTGAAGGGCTACAGGGAATGAAAATCATTAGAAATTTGGTAAGACAAGCTTAAAATGCTCATAAGTTTCTAGAATTAATGCTCAGGTGTAGTACAAAGAATGGATAATTTTAATATTTTCTCTGAATTTGAGTACCAAAAGGTCAGTAAATACGTTCTTATAATTAGTATTCTCTTGGGGAGATGTTGTGAAGTTTTAAACCTGATGGATAAATATATTCTTATCAAGAGTTTCTACTTGAGAATTTATGTTACTATAACTCACAGTCAAAAGACATAGAAATCCTTTCCTAAACAGCTTTGAAACACTTATTTCCAAGGGTCTCTATTACTCTTCCTTCTCTCTGTCTTTTCCTCTTGTTTTTCTTTTAAATACAGTACTATTTCTTTATTAATTTAGGGCAAGGACTACAGGGCGTGTACAGTGTCTCACTAAGTAGATTGGACTCATAGTGATCTTCTTGTTTTCAGCCTCCCAAAAACTCTGGGATTAGACGCACATGCCACCATGCCCAGTCCTAATTGCCCTCTTAGTGTGCCCTGGGATCGGGGCTGGCATGGGCATTGAACCCCAGCTGCTTCACTTTGCTGAAGCAGTCACTTTAGTCTGCTGAGCTATCTGGCGGGTCCTATATACAGTACTTTTAAATATAATATTCAGTATGCCATATTAAGATGAAAAATCCAATTCTTGCTCTGGAAGAGAGGTTTTATTTAACTGCAGATGTATCTTGGCTTTCTTTTGATATCTTAACCACTTCCTGGATTAACTGACAAAAGAGCCTATAAAAACAGACATGTAATAAAAATGGGCCATTTCCAAGGCATTAACCTTACTGCCAGTACTCTACCATCCATTGTAGATATGGACATGTTACATTCTAGTCAGAGCAAGTATTTTAGAGACAAGTTCATCTAATCTATGAAAAGTAAGTCAAACGCTGCTGCTATGCTTCCATTTGAATCTACATTTTCATACATGTGTGTAAGTCCCAATCAATGAAATGTCAGACCTACTGGTGGTCATCCTTTGAAAGGAAATGAAAACGAGGTCATCACTGAATTAATAATGTGTACATTCAATTTAAAAAAAGCTACCTTTCGGCTGCGGAGACAGCTCAGTGGAATAAGCGCTTTCCTGGCAAGCGTAAGGGTCTGAGTTCAATCCCTGGTTCTACAAAAAAAAAAAAAAAAGGTACCTTTCTCTCCGTTTAGAAATGGTACTAACATCCCCTTCATGATTTATGTAAAGATATATTAATTGATTGCATAATATTTTAAAAACAAACCCCAAGAATTTCCTTATATATTTCCCTCCGTAAAAAAGAAAAAAAATCATAGAATGTTAGAATTGGAATCACAGATCAGGTAGGCATATGTTTTCATAAAAATATAAGTGATATACCGAGGTATCAGGTAGGTTTCTTTATGTTCCATCTGGGGAGAAAGACTTGGACTAAAATTTATGTTCTTTTTCCAGCAGAGATCTTTTCACTTTTTTTGCTATTCATTTATTTACAGAATCATCAAGTACTCAATAATGATTTATTTGGTAGGGCTGCAACGTGCAGCTTTGCTTTTTCTTTCTTTGGATTTTCTGTTGTCTTTTCTCTCCCTTTCTCCCTTCTTCTCTTGCTTACTCCTTCCTTTCCTTCTGTCCTGTCTAACTCCTCTTCCTCTTCTTTTATCCCAACAGACATTATCATAATATTTGGAATTCCTAAAAATAGAAGGTGGTTGGGAGGAGAACACACACCATTACTATGTATTAGGATTAAGTGAACAAAAAAACAAATGAGTGAATGTAGATGTTACAGAGAACATCAATTTAAATATCCTCCCTTTTATTTTCCTCTGTTTAGGACAGAGTCTACCAGGTCTACATGGTCTCACTACATAGATTGGATATATAGTGATTCTCCTGTTTTCAGCCTCACATGTGCTGGGATTACAGGTGCGTACCACCATGCCCAGTCTCAGTTACTGTCTCAGTGTGCCCCAGGGGTGAGGCTGGCAGGGCATGCAGGGGATGAAGGGGTTTTAATCCACTAAGCTTCTGGGTGGCCCTAAACCTAGTTTCTCGAACAGTGTCCACATGTAAACATCAGATTGTCTAAGTAGTGTAATACCTGAAAGAATGAATGAAATCTTAAAAGTACATTGGATATGGTAAAATGGGAAGAAACTGAACATAAGGAATATACTATGGAGATGAGGGAAAGGAGAGAAGATAGGAAAAAAGAAGGGAAAGATCATGTAAGTATATATACAGGATGGATGAGATAATGGTACTAATATTGTCCATCATTGTTTGGAAAGTAGCAGTTAATGTTTAAAATGTTTACTTCAGCCCTGGAGATGGCTCAGTGAAATAAATGCTTCCCTGGCAAGCGCAAGGGCCTGAGTTCAATCCCTGGCTCTGCCAAAAAATAAAAAAAGAGATATATTAAAATGTTTACTTCGACTAACTCTGTGTGCTGATGATACCTACAATCTGAGCAACTACATTGAGGACAGCAATGTGTAATATAAAAACCTTGGTTGAATACCTTTCATTTTGTCCTTCAAAATGTGTACTGTTTCTGATGCTTTATCAATTATCATTATACTCTCCTTAAAACAAGAGATAAAGGGCTGGTGGGATTCAATGCCCGATGCCTGCTGGCCCCACCCCTGGAGTGCACTGAGACAGCTGTGGTGGCATGTACCTGCAATACCAGCACTTGGGATGCTGAAAACAGGAGAATTATTGTGAGTCCAATCTACATGGTGAGACCCCGAAGACCCTGTAGACCCTGTACTAAATGTAAAATAATAGAGTAAAAAGGACAAAAAATTAAGCTTTATTGAAAGGAAGAGTGAGTGATTAATTGTTTGACCAATGTTATACACCTATATTTGGTAATTTGACCAACACATTTTTAAAAAATAATTTTATTGAGAAACAAATAGCAACAAGACGGTTTCAAAACTGATTATTAGGACAATTTCAATAATTAATACATTGCATATTATTCTCTTAGTGGTTATTCATTGTACAAGATGAAGATATTATATTTTGTCCACAAACACTATTGGAACAAATCTTTCATTGAATTAAGAGAAAATAGCTGCATATCTATCCTAACTATTTTGAATATACAGATACAAAATGGACATTCATTTGTAGCCACTTATTTGTTTAGTTTTGTCAGAGAAGGGTATTTCATTGTCATTTACATATTGCAGGTGCATGAATTCAGCAAAATATACCAATGTAGTCCAGTGGTCGACAATAGTAGTGGGTTTTCCATAGACCATATGTCAGAAGTAGTTGACTTGAGCCTTTTGTAGCTCAGCATATTAATATGGCTTTACTTTTTATACCTCATTTTTATACTTTTCTGCTGGATGATTAAGACCAAGATAAAGCAAGACCTATACAAGAAATATAACTTTTGTATCTGATAAGGTTAGTCAAATCCCCTCAGGATTTAGCCTAAAACCCTGTACCACAGTTTGTAGAGTCCTTGTCAAGGTCAGCCATGTCGATCAGTCACGCCCATCGTGTGACCAATTTGCTGTCCGTGAAAGCCTGAGAGAATGTTTTCTTTCCATACGACTCTCCTTAGGCACACTCTATATCATCGATCACTTTCCTCTGTGGCCCTATAATCTCCTTGATCAGAAAATTTAGGACACAACTGAGTTACATGATGTTACAGAACAGGTTCTCCTATGTCCCGGGTCTTCACTGACCTGAGAGGCTAGGGCCAAAATGTTGGCTGACTTTGCAGCTCTTCCATTTCTCCAGTTTTTGATCTGCAAACTTAGGTTGTTAACCATCCAGAAGAGAATCTTATTATTGCTAACCTACAATATAGGCAGTTGAGCTTTACCTCACTATCTGTTTGAATATCAAACATCTTAGACATAAATTGCAACAGGTACTTTCCATCAAGTATTGAAATGTTAAACTTTAAGTCCCTACAGAATATGAAGAAAAAATTTTTTAAAAGGAACAAACAATTATACTTTTAACAGAAATTTAGCGGGACATTTTGCATATTGTTGTCTTAGTGGTTATTCATTGTACAAGATAAAGACATGATATCCTGTCCACAAACACTATTGGAACAAATCTTTCTATTCATTGAATTAAGAGAAAATAGCTGCATATCTATCCTAACTATTTTGAATATGTAGATACAAAATGGTCATTCATTTGTAGCCACTTATTTGTTTAGTTTTGTCAGAGAAGGGTATTCCATTGTCATTTAAATACTGTAGGTGCATGAATTCAGCAAAATATACCAATGTAATCCAGTGGTCCATAATAGTAGTGGGTTTTCCATAGAAAGTAAAAGCCATATTAATATGGCTTCACCAGTATATGAATAAATATGACTCCAGTTCCTTTTCCTGTGTAATGTAAGGATCTTGTAGCAGGACATTTTTTTTCTTATCTCTTGCTTTTAATTATCACTCTTAAAAAAGAAAAAAAAAAACCCATTTCCTTGACAGACAGTATGGCAGTAATTGGTGTGTCATGGCAAGCAGTACGTATTTAGAAGACCAGAGTGACAGCCCTCCAAGCGTGCTCCTACCACTACACATTGCTGTCTTCAGTGCAGTTGCTTAGCTCACAAATATCAGCATGTAGAATCAGTCAGGGTGAGAATCCTACCAATTAACTGCTACTTTCAAAAGCCGGCTGAAGATTCTCAGGATTGTTGCCTTAACCATCTTATGCATATAAATGTATGGCTTTGCCCCTGTCATGTTTCTTAGCTTTTCTCCTGGCCCTCTCTTCATTGTCTAATCTTCAAGTTCTCGCTTTTCTTTTAATTGTGTTATACATTTTCTATTCATATTTCTTCTTTCTGTTCTCATACTAGGGAGCCTATATGATATTTACACATGTGGGTCTGGTTTACTTCACTTATGAGTATATTTTCAAGTGGCATCCGCTTAAACTATAAAGAATTTGAGTGTATCATTCTGCATAGCAGAGTAATAGTCCATGTGTAAAAATATCACATGTTTTTTTCATCCATTCCTCGGGTGACGGGCATTTTGGTTATTTCCAAGATTTGGAGACTACAAATTGTGCTGAGGAACAAATTTGATGAGAGCAGCATATAATATAACAACTATTATTATTTTTTTATTCTTCTTTTCAAATTCTGTACTATTTGTGTTGTTCTATGTTGCTTTGTGGCTGGCTTTGTTTTTGTTTTCATCTTTAAAATAAATAGAATAAATTTTATTTTGACCAATTTTACATGTTAGTGTTTAGTAATCTGAGCAACTGCATTGAAAATCACAATGTGCAATATGACAGTCACTGTTGAAGGGCCGGCCAAATAGCTCAGTGGATTAAAGGGCATGAAAGTAGGTGCAGGAGCAGGGGTTTCATCCCTGGGCCTGCTGTGCTGGCTCTCTCCCTGGGTTGCGCGGAGATGGTGATTGAGACCCGCATGATGGTGCGCGCCTATAATCCCAGCTCTTGGGAGGCTGTAAATAGGCGGCTCAATGAGTCCGATCTAGTAGTGAGACCCTGAACACCCTGTAGACCCTTCCCTAAAATATAAATAAATAAATTAATTAATTAATAAATCATTGTTGAATACTCATCATCCAGGTATATTTTTTTGAAATTATGTTTCTGATGTCTTATTATTTTTTCTCTTTACAATAAAAAATTAAAAATTAATGATAGTTAACAGTTATAGTAAATTCCTTATCACTACAATCATATTAGCACAACATTTATCTTAAGATTAATAGAATACAAACAAAATTTGTCTTGCCCATGGTATGCATCAATAAAAGTATTGCTCTTTTGATGTATTTTCTTTTTCACTGAGCTATCTTCATGTACAGATTATCCTTTCAGGGCGTGGTACCTATGCAAGAAACAAAGTTTTAAGACATTTGCCATAAAACTATCATAAGCAGCTCTTTACTTCAGAAAATGACAGGCAGGAAATTACTGACACGTGACTGAAAAAGAATTGTGATTTAGAACATTTTCAATGTAATAGAGCATTACTTCTACCACATAGTAACTAAAAATGCTAAAAGGTCTTCTTCCTAATTTTGCATTTCAGTTTCTTACTCTAGAGAAAACTTTTGCCTATTGTTCATTGCAGACAGGCTTATTATTGGTTCACTCTGTGAAGCTAATTTTTCTTATTGTCAGAAACACAAAGTATCAAGCCCTTGGCTTTAATAGCCACCCTTGCCACAGAAGGGTGCATCTCAGTTCCTCCAAGAACGGGTATCTGTTTCATCTTTAGGGTTGTTGTGTGAAGTGTCTGCATGAAGCCTCATCGAACTGTTGCCTTGACTGCCAGCTGATGTGGTTTGGAAGAAGTTAGACCACGAGGGCCCAAGCTTCAATGATGGGTTAATGCATTGGTCAGGTCATAACTCAATGCATGATGAGGAGGTGACAGGAAAGGAGGCAGGAGGCCTAGTTGAAGGGAGGGGATCTTAGCTGTGTACTCTTGGGGTCTAAGTGTGGCCTATGGCCCCTTCCACTCTGCCTCTTTCCATGTGTCTGCCTCCTGGCTTCTATAGAAAAAGCAGCTATCTTCTGCCATGCCCATCCATGGTGGTGTTTCTGCCTTGGGGACAGCAGACCACATTCTGAAGCCGATGACACCATGAGTCAACTCAGACTTGTCCTTCTTGAAGGTGTTAGTCTCAGGTATTTTAGTACAGTAACAAAAAGCTAACAGACAAGTTTAACACCACTGATGTGCCAACCTGACCAGCATGGAGTCTCTGAAGGTAGCCCTAACTGCACAGTGCTCTCTGTGATGTAAAGGGCCATGCTTCCGTGTTGGCATGGGAACCATAGGAGAATGTCACTGCTCTCCTAAGAGGCACATTTCCTCTCCCATGATATTTGCCATCTGAACAGACTTCACCAGTATATGAATAAATATGACTCCTGTTCCTTTTCCTGTGTAATGTAAGGATTCTCAAATATTGGGAAGTGTGCACCATAATTTCTTTTCATTCAGAGAAAAGCATTGTCCCCAACATTATGCCTTTTTAATTTTCAGAGTATCAAACCTATATTCAGCTGCCTACACTTTGGTTCTTTTTCTACTGAAAATAGTTTGAAAAGATACAATACTATTATTTTGAGAGGTTTTTTTCCTTTCCAGTGCTAGAGCTTGAAACCAGAGTCATGCACCTACCACTGAGTTAAATCCCTAGGTTGAGATTCTTCTTTTTAAGAAACAGACATAAATAACTTTAGATCATGACTTCTGTGTCTTTAAATATAGATGTTTCCACTGACTCTTAAGTACGAAGATTTTGATGGTAGCCTGATTTAAAGGGTAGAGGACAAGGGCAGTGGTAGAAATAAAGAGCTGTTTAGACTTCATATTTCAATCAGTCTGACTCCTGTTACTTAAAGATGAGCAATAATAGAGTTCACATAATGGGACCTCCTATCTACAGTTAAGAAAGGCAGCAGCTTCTCAGCTGAAGGTGATGTCGCCTTGCACAGTATCTCTGCACCTTGTTGAGACCAACAGAATGAGGGTGGAAATTGGAAGGCAGTAGGATGTGGTACAGCAACCATTGTCAAATTCCCATTATCTTTTTTAGTGTAATTCTGTATTTTTTTTTTAGTATTTCATATTCACTTTAAAAAAATAACAAAATTAAAAATAGGGAATGAGGGTGGAAATATGGCACACCACCTCCAGGCCTGAGTCACGACAATCTGCTACGCAGTCTGCAGTGATCTTTGTATCGCTCTCACCCGCTTGCTCTCTGCCTCTGACCCTGTCTCTCTGGCTCTGTTTCCCATTTTGCCCCACTGA
The DNA here is from genome assembly GCA_004027165.1 of Ctenomys sociabilis. Taxonomy (NCBI): domain Eukaryota; kingdom Metazoa; phylum Chordata; class Mammalia; order Rodentia; family Ctenomyidae; genus Ctenomys; species Ctenomys sociabilis. The sequence continues at coordinate 202,677 of PVKA01000285.1, read as the reverse complement.
TGGTCAGAAGTGCTTGCCAAACCTCACAAACCTGGTGTTAGAGAAAGAAGAGCCGAGTCAGCCTGGATTTCTGAAACTCTGGCTAGAATTAAGACCAACCCCACACCATTCCTGATTGCCAACCAGATGAGAATAAAGATGTGTTAACCTGTTGTGATTTGGTGGTTCATTTAGTTTTGTAAAGACTTAAGTAACCTTAACATGTAGGCCTATTGCTTGCCATTAGAGGAAAATTATGACAATTCTATTTAATTTGCATCTAAATAAAAATAAGCTTTTCTAAATGAGGGATACTTTTGTATGATAATTTCAACAAGTTAATACAAAAATATTAATAGGATGATGTATAACAATTATTGTTACAATTTGCCTAAAACTATTTACAATGTGCCATTCTTCACGCATTATCACATTTAATTCTTTTAGGAAACCTTCCATTGGAAGAACTAACAAGCATAAAGCCATTAGATGAGTTGAAGATGACCTAGATACTAGTTGGCAGAGAAAGAATTTATATACACCATCGGCTGGAAGAACTGTTTAATAAATAAAAAATACTTTAAAATTTATCAGAGTAAAGCAAACTTGTAAGTTTATGGTTCATTACATTTACAAGTATTTGTATGTAGGACATGATGCTGTTCAGAACCATGAGAAGCCATATGTAAAGAGCATAGACCACGGTGTGAAACAAATTTGGAAACATAAACCATATATAAAATAGCTACAAGGACATGCAGTACCTTATAAACCTTGTATAATATTGCAAAGTATTGTGAAAACCTAGACAAGAAAGCACAGTGCAGAAAAAAATAGCACTTACTCTGGTCCTTCACAAATGCACAGAATTCATCAGACAGTGGGAAGAATAAAACCTTTCAAGTGCTCACGTAATTATCAACAGTCAAGAACATAAAATAGAGGATCAAGGAATTAGAGAAGTAGGGGTATGGTTAGAGTGACCTTTAATATCAAGCTAAGATTTTACTTTATTATCCAGAAAAAGAAGCCAGTAGCTGAATTCTTTAAGAGGTAGCTAAATCTAAAGATCAAGCATGAGATAAACTAGTGTTAAAGTCTGAACATTTCATCTTTTTTCTACATTGCACAAGTTGCTTTCTCTTTTACCTGTTGCTTAATAAGTGGTTACTGAATAAAATTCAGAAGATACAGATAAATAAATATGAAAAGTACCGCCTTAGATTTTTTTTTTCTATTATCTGCTTCTCTTGAAAATATAAACATTAGCCTGGCATCATGATGCATGCTTGTAGTCTCAGCACTGTGGAAGGCTCAGGCAGTAGCAGCACAGGTTCTAGCCTAGTAGGAGCAGTTCAGACAGTTAGTGAAACCCTGGCTCAGAAAACTTTTTAAAAGGATGGGGATGTAACTCATGGTAAAGATAATGTCAACTCCCGGTACAGAGAGAGAGACAATGCTTTGCAAGAGGGATGAGGAAAAGGAGAAAGAAAAATAAAACAAGGGGAAAAATCATACATACACACAATCACATTAAGATGATTGTACTACTATTTTCTCTTGTTTTTCTGAGAGAGCAGTCAAAGCTTAAAATTTTATTTTGACCCATTTTACATGCTTCTGTCTGGTTATCTGAGCAACTACATTGAAGACAACTGTGTGCAGTGTAACAACAATAAAAGAGATCTTTGCAAACAACACTGTGTAACCTACATTTTAACTTCTTCATCACCCTGACTGCAGAGTACTGTCAAGTGGTTAGATCATAATGCATTTAACAAGTTTTAACAACCAATTACTAGAAAATTAGGTAGTATTTATTTATTATTATCATCATTAGTAGTCTACTTTTAAACTTAGCCAATTTTATACACAACATAATCTCATTGTCTTAATCTAGCACGTTGAACCTTTTCCTATTTTTAGACTTTTTATATTTTCCCAGTGAAATGCTAAGTCATTATTTATAGTTTATAAAATTGTTTGTCTTCTAACTCATTTTTCTACTAGTATTTTATATAGTAAAGGTATTAAATACATTAAAAACCATATGATGATTTTCTAAGTGCTTATGAATACTGCAGACTATATTCATCCAAAAAATAATTTTTGTTGCTGGCAAGAGAGCTCAGTGGGCTAAAGCGCTTGCCTAGGGCAGCTTTGGCAAGTGCAGGGACTGCAGTGGAATCCCTGGCACCATGTGCTGCACCAGCCCCACCTCCAGGGCTGGCTGAGCTGGCCACAAAAAATAAAGGAAAAATAACTGGAGGCAATTTTGACATGTGACATCTCTCCATGTTGAGAAAGGTAAACCTATGATTTCTTGTTGAGGTTTTCTTTTTTTTTCTTTGACTTTGGGAATGTTTTACCAGTAAGAAGGGGAAACTAAACTTCAAATTTTTCAAACTTAGGAAACTAAGATTTCAAATTTTTATTTACATTTTTAATTTTCCTCCACTAAGGTAAAATTATATATTTTTTTTCCTGTTGTCTCCTCATCTCCATATATTTGCTAATCTTGCTTACTTGAGGAATTCAAGCACCTATAATAATTCAGTGCCAATGGATACCCATCTCTGACAGGACTAAACAAAAAAGGGGGTACAAAGGAAGGACCATTCTGTGTTTGTATAAACAGTACAGTTAGGATAAATATGCAGTACTTTCACATAATTCTATGAGAAGAAAGATTTGCACTAATAGTGTTTGGACAGGATATCCTGTCTGCTTCTTGTACTATGAATAACCACTAGAAAGATAACAATGTAAAAAGTATTAATTATTGAAACTGTACTATAATTCAGCTTTGAAAAAAAAAGATAGGTATGCAGCTACATTCTCTTAATTCAATGAATAGAGGGATCTGCTCTAATAGTGTTTGTAGATAGAATATCATGTATGCACCTTGTACAACAAAAATCACTATGAAAATAATATGCAATGTATTAATTATTGAACATGTTCTACTACTTTTATTTGAAACTGTCTCACTGCTATTTGTTCTTCAACAAAATAAATTTTAAAAAAGAAATATGGGTGCTACTGTCATACTCTCTGGGTTGATTCCTGGTTTACTTACTAGTTTATAACTTTAAAAACAATCATTCTATTTTTTTGCATATCTCAATTTCTTCATTTACAAAATGGGATAGTAAGTCAACCTGTCTCTTACTGTTGCAAAGTTCAAATGAATTAATTAAATCATATAAAAGTGCATAATGATTTTTTGAGAGGTTATTTTTATTATTATTGAGATCACCATTATCATATATCAAGAGATTCCAGATCTTCTTGTTGGACACATTACGAGACTAATAGATGGGCAAAAGATAGCTTCCCATAGAAGCCTACATTCTACAAAGACAACAAATGTAAATGAGCAATAAGAAGAATCATTGCAGATTGTGACTACCTCAATAGGGCAATGAGGCAATATGACTGAAGGTGCAAGGGCTGGGCCCAGGGCTGCAGGGCCAAAGGAGCCAGCCACAGTACTTGAGGAAGAACGCTGGTGACAGGAGTGGTGATGCCTCTAGGCCTAGAAGCGAGGAAAGGTCTCAGTGTGTTCAGTGCATATGAAGGAAATGTGGAGACGGTGGGGGAGCAAGGTGAAGAGCAGAGGGAGATGGAGTTACAGAGGTGGCAGGAATCCAGGACACAGGACCTTGGGAACCAGCATAAGTTCAGATTTACACTAAATTCAGTGGAAAGACTCACAAGACTGTCACAAGGGAACAATTATTCCAGTTTTTGAAGATTCCACAGTACTGGCTGTTTTCAGAAAAGGGTAACAATAGAAGCAAGAAATGCATTTCAAGGTACGTTAGACAGAGTAGTACCCATGCATCTCCCTCATCACACACAATGATGTCTGCATTCAAATTCCCAGGATCTGATGATAACCAAGAGAAGCTTTTGAAAATATGATTGAATTAATGCTCTTGAGATGAGAGGATACGCTTGGATCATCTAGGTGGACCCAATGTGAACCCAAACATCTTTAAGGAAAGCAGTCGACCAGGGAAGAAAAAATGATGTGATAATGGAACAGAGAGGAAAACTTTGAAGGACCCAGTGCTGCTGGCTTTGCCCATAAAGGATGAGGCCACAGCTAAGGAACACAGTGGGCGGCTCCAGGTAGCAGAGATTGCTGGAGCTGGAACGGTAAAGAAGTAAATATCTCCTAGAGCCTCAGGAAGGAGCAAAGCCTTGCCGGCATCCTGATTCTAGCTCAGTGACCTGATCTGAGCTTCTGATTCTCACAGCAATACAATAATTAATATGTGTGGTTCTCATCATCTGTAATAACTTACTACAGCAGCAATAAGACATGAACAGGTAAGACCTATGTGTCAAGTTTTGATGCGTATGAATGGTAGTAGTGCCATAAAATTAATTGGTGATGGGAAAAATCATAGAAGAATAGATACGTATCTCACAGATATTTCTAACCAGATATGCTAGAAGGGGTAGTAGACTGGGGTTTATCCACAGGTGAAACAGGCTTGACAAGAGAAGAGAAAGTCAAAAGAAAGAGTTCTATTTCGATAGCATCAAATTTCAGATGCTGGTCAGTTATTCCAGGGGAGCCGAGAAGTAACCAGTCAAGTATGTTTACCTGTGTCTCAGTACAACAAGAACTGGGGATGTAAGTCTTAGAAATAAAATGGGGGAATGCTCAGTATTTAGGTGTTAGCTAAAGTTCTGGGGGTCAACTGATACTTTCCTGCCCTGAATATTTTTGTGTGTCTGCTTGTTTACATGTTGGACACACACTACTGAGGCACACAATTCCAAATTCTCTTCAAATACAGCTTTTATTCTAGCGCAAGGAGATAGATAATAGATCATAGCCATGCAAGGGAACAGAAATACACGGAGGTACAGGCATTATAGTGAAAAGTATGACAAAACATGTCAGAGTTTAGGGCAGGGTTGCAGATTGAGAGTCGGAAAAGCCTTTATATTTGAGGCTTTTAAACCGAAACTTAAATTTCAAGGAGGGGAGGCAGCCATATTTATTGTTCAACCTATTATCCTCCTATTTGACTGAACATTTGGAGGACCAAGATATTGCCTTTTTTGTTTGTACAAGGTCTGGCACTGAGATACCTATTATTATGATATATAATGTAATATGTATGACTGAAAAACTGCAAGCAAATAGTAAGTATTTATCATTGATGAGGCTTGGGAGACCTAAAGAAGCAAAGACTTCCTTGGTATCTCTAGTAGCTCACAACCTATTGGAAGAGGTGATACATAAACACAGTGAGTGATATAGTAATATATCAAGGAGCACAGTGATACAAACACCTCAAATCCTATATGAAGATCTTTTGATGCAGGAATGATAAATGGACTTGTATTAACAGGGAAGGATTGTTAAACTTGTCCCCACATATCTTAAGACTGAAAACCTTAACAAGTAACTAAAATGTAATTTCTTAATCTATAGGTGGAAATAAACATACCTCCCCATTCTACTTGCATGTGATAAGGCCTGATCTATCATCAAATCACAATAATAATAGTATTTCATTACAGTGTAAATAAGACATATTAAGATAACATATCCTAATTACTTCAAGGACATTTTAAGAGGGTAAAAGCCCAAAATGTGTTTTAAAAATAAAGAATACATAAAGAGGGACTTCAGTGGTTTTGACTTACCAAAAATCTTAAATGTACATAACGGTTCCTTATACAAGATTGCTTTTTCCCTAGGAGAAAGCTTTTTATTTTTCCCCACTCCAAAGGTCATCTTCAAGAAAGTACATTAAATATATTTTCTGTGGTAAGTACTGGGTCTTTAAAGAATGCTGCTATAACTCCTTGCAGTTCTAATGCAGATTAGTGCAGCACACAGCAGCCGTAAAAAGGCCATAATGAGTGGATTTTAGCAAAAAGCAATAATGGTGATGTATAAAAATGGCCAAAATAAACATAAATCAGCTGCCTCAAGATGATGTATGGACAATGTGTGGCAGTGCTGTCGAGTAAACTCTGCTGTCCCCCAATGCTCCAAACTTCATTCCCAGAAATGTGAAGTCACAGCGGCAGCTCTTGGGACCCTCTGCTCTCACTCACTGCTCTTCCTTCAGCTCCACTCAGGGCTGCCAGGCCCCTGACACAGTCTCTCCCAGCGGCCCACAGTCAGCCATGTTACTTTTCTCATTTCTGCAGCAGCAGGTTACTTCCTCTCCTCATCAAAATGGAGTCCTTATCTTCCCTTATCCGGACTCACATCGTTTGTTTCAAGGCCTTACATTCTCTTTATTCTTCTTACTTTTTATTAAATATGTGGCTTATTCTGTTGGCTTATAGTGCAACAGCTGTCTTTTTTTCTCTGTCAAATAGCATCTATCGAATCCCAGTCCATAAAACAATTGTTCATTTCAGTATTCATATTCTTTTATGTGTACTGATTAGGTAAATCACTACAACCAATTATTTGCTTTATACAAGTGATATAATTTCTCCGAACCTCAGTCTTTTCAACAGTAAAACTGCATAATAATTTCAAACTGGGGTGTGCAATAATGAGATTCTTTCTTCAGATGCCTTAGAACAGAGCTCTCCAGTGGATCAGCACTCTTAGGAAGATTAGAACAGGACCCCAAAGCTGTGCCACTCGATGTGTAATTGCCCTTCCTTACAGCAGCCCATGGTGAGACTTTTCTACTTCACAGGACTACTGTGAAACAGAAGTCCTGTTCTACTTCTCAAACAGAACATGTGAAGCTTGAAGTCACCAGTGAGTCCCACTGCCACAAGTATCCAAAGTTTGCATTCAGAACAACTATATCAAAAGATGGGTTAAGTGACAAAGAAACTATATTGTTGAAGGTCAAACTTGTACTAAAATTTCCCATCAGCAGTAAGTGCCTCCATCAGTTCTTCCAAATAATGCCATCCTACTCACTTTTTCCCATGAAAAGACTGGTGCTCAGAGATTATGACAGGTTTCAGCCAAATATCTTCTAAGGGGCTGGAAGGGGATTCAAAGGCCTGTTTCTTTCACTGTTGCCCTTATTTCTAAATCAGAGTATTGGATATATTCCTGACCTAGTCATCATGGAGCCACTGTATGGCAAATTATAGTCTCCTACGTATTTTATTAAGTGTTCATTATGTCTGACGGCCGAAGATATATCTGTGTGTGCTTACCAAGTGAGGCCATCGCTCAAAGTAAGAACTGGCTTCCTTGTTCTAGCGAAGTGTGAAATCAAAGCTACTCTTTCCTGTATGATCGGTTGAATTCCATATCCTTAGAATACCTCCTACACAAATTTATATGTTTCTGGACAATTATAAAAATAGTGTTAGTTGTGAAAAATCTGCCAAAGATCTGAAGTCAGAAACTTGTTATAAACTGTATTATCATTCCCCATTCATCAGCTAATATCTTTCTTTAGAGTCTAGGTTATTTTTGCTCCTTTTCCTCTGACAGATGTTCAGGGGTGAATTATGCAATTAAAACCCCAAAATTCCACTTCATCCAGATGCCTAATTTGCTAACTATTCACTTGTCGAAAGCACATGTTTACTATCTGTTACATAATGACTACAGCCCAGAACAGCTTCTGCGTTCCATTTCATGAATTGGCGCTGAAAATCTGACAAATGTCCCAGAAGGCATTTTTCAGTGCCGATTCCCATGAAATTTTATTAAAGTTCATAAATTTACCAACTTCTGGAAATATAGAAAAAGAAACTTTCTGCAAAAAAAAGAAAAAAGTTTTCAGTTCCGAACTAATTGTGTATGTTTCTCTTCCAAATTCATGCACACATTTGTGGAATAATGAAACTTCAATTAGTGTCTAATTTTTATTAGAAGTGTAATTGATCTTGTAAAAAAAAAAAAACATTGTATAGACTCAGAATATATGACAAAAGGGAACAGGTTTGTCCAAGCTGAAAGGATCATTTCTGAATTCAGAACTAGTCTGCAATAGTTTCTCTGCCCTCCAACCCGTCATTATGTCATGGATCCCATCACTGATGACCTGTGAGCTATTCATTTACATTCCCATGACAATTTGATGACATGATGGCATACATATGGTTACTGAATGTCAGTGATTATTGGTATTATTTGAACTTCGAAACCTAATTTTTCTTAATATTTATTTATATATCTATTTATTTATTTATTTATAAAAGGGAAAGGCTGGCCCGATAGTTTAGCGGACTAAAGCACCTGCTTAGGCAGAGCGCAGAGGCTCGGATTTGATCCCCGCCGTGCCTTGCCAGCCCCACCTGCAGGGTGCACTAAGCCAACAACTGAGACGGTGTTGTGGCATCCTATAGAGCCCCCCAAACCAGGCATGGTGGTGCATACCTGTAATCCCAGTGGTGGGGAGGCAGAGACAGGAGGATCACTGCATAGACAAACCCTCTATCAAATAAATAATAAAAATACCCCTAGAAATTAGTAGTACAATCTTCTTTTCTACTCTGTGTTTATACATAATCTTTCCCCTTTCCCCTTTTCCTCTCTTTTTTTTCAGCCGCTTCCTGTTACTATCTTTAAATATGAGAAAATGCGAAGTCAAAATGATTAAATAACTTATCCAAGATTAGCTAACAAATATTAAGGTTGTGACGCAATCCAGGCAGCCTGACTTTGGAGATTACACACTGAACCTGCTGCTGTTTCCTCCTTCAAAGTGTGCTCTTGTGTGTGTCCCCCCACGCTGTGTTCTTTCTGCAAGCTACCAGTGCATCACCTGTGATTCTCCTGTTTCACACAAGCACCATTTCTAGATGTCTTCACTAGACATCCTTTCTATTTTCTTATCATTGTGCATTGACAGTTTCTCTGTTCAGTAACCATTTAGTGATCCTGGGCTGCATGCACCGCATAAGGATGCAGGGTCACTGTGACAACACTGGTCTCCCTGACTCCACTCCTTCCTGCCTGAAATCTGTCTGGCATTGAACCCTCCAGACCAAGTCCTGCAATGTTGCTTTCATCTGAGACTGAGCTTTCCGGCCTAAACTTGACTGTTCTTAAAGGCAGTAAGTCAATTCTTTCCTTTCATTTTTGCCTCCATGCCCCTATAGTCACGTCACCATTGTCAGTAGCTTATCCAAATCCTCCTCAGCTTTCAATGGCTAATTTTCCCATTGCCTATCTCTTATGCTGGAGCAATGAACAGCACATGCAAATACAATTTCCCACACGCATACACTTATGTACTGTTTTCTAATTGATATACATTGATACAAAAAATATCATATACATTGATACAAAAAATATCAAGGACACTAGTAAAAATAATACAACTTCCCTGTGAAAACATCACCTCCATCACCCTTAATAACCATCACCAATAGTCTGTTCTTCCATCCTTCTCTGTATATGCTGTGATTTTTAAGCACAACAGGTTGTGTAAGTTTGTAATCAGTTCTGGACATTGCTGAGTCATGTTGCAATAAATAATTGACTATATTAATTTACTATTCCCATCAAAATGAAGCTGTTGGAAATTTAGGATAAAATGCTGTTCTAGTTCTTGAGCCTATGAATAGATTTTAGTCAGAATAAAAAGTCTTCATCTTTTGTACTTATTGATTGAGATCTCAGTATTATAAGAAGGTAAAACATACCATTTCAACATTACTCTAAATATGATTTCACGTTTCTGCAAGTATATATTTATTCTGGAAATTACGAAGAGTTGCCTGGAGCATCTTGAGGGACATGTCCTACACAAAACAATTAACGTGGTCATAGTATTAACATGGTCATGTACTCTCCAATATTAAATATTAAACAGTGTTATTTCACAATAAGCCTTGGATATTTAAAATTAATTACTTAAAAAATTTAAAATATACTCTGATTCTAGTTTTATCCTAAAGATTACTAAATGTATTGTCTTAAATCTAGTAGTGTATAAGCTTAATAGTTATTGAAATTTTAACTTATGAATAAAATTGGATCTTTCCATCTATTCATAAAATAATAAATGGAGTAAAGTATAGATTCTTTGTGATATGCCTTACAGGTTTCAATTGTATTCTGACTATTTTATCTCATCAAATACTATCTATTTTGAATAAAATTACCATGGTAGTTTCCTAAATTGGTTGTTTTACTTGCCACTTTGAAAATTCACAGAAGGCATCACAGTAGCTTCTTTCCTCCTTGTTCATCAAGGTTTTATTCTAAAACATCAAAAATTGTGTTATGTCAACAGGACATACACAGAAACAATGGATAATTTACAAACATCTTTAATGAAGAACATTTTGCAAAATATATATTCTTATACACATTTTATTTTTCTAAAATTACACTTTCATTGACAATAAAACTTACTAAGTCTTCTTCAAAATAATGTTAACCATAATCAGATATCTATCTGTCTGTGTGCATGTCTGTCTGTCATCTATCTGTCTATCTATCTATCTATCTATCTATCTATCTATCTATCTATCTATCTATCTATCTATCTATATCTATCTATCATCTATCATCTATCTATCTACTATCATCTATCTATCTATTTATCTATCTATCATCTATCTACTTTTATACCTTGTGAACTTGTAGAAATGCTTTGTTAACTTTATGTAAGGAATACTGTTGGCATTCACGTTATAGTCTAATTATACTTTTAGATTTGTTGATATTGACAGGCATGCTTATGAGTGCTTATAATTACTGACAGATGCATTTGAAGATAGACCTAATAAATATCAGCAACATTAATTATGAATTGGGCACTTGTGTCAGTTATTTGTCAAACATTGGAAAGCTACAAAAGAATCATGTGAGTCATAAAGCTTTTAGATTTAAAATACAAAAAATCGCTACATAACTGTTTTGACTGGATGTCAAATTGTAAACTGGTCCTCCCAGTCTCAGAAGAATGCATGTGGCAATCAAAGATGATAAGTATTTTGACTGACAATTTTCAAAGATTTGCGTTGAGCCTAGTGCTACTTTTCTCCTCCATTTGCTGAAGGAATAATACTGCTTGTAGAATTATTTGCATTAAAAGAGTTATATTTAAGATGCTTAAAATGATACTTGGCACATAAGGATTAATACATAAATCATCACTATGACTTCCTTTTACTATTCAAAGTCTATATATTTTGTCATTTTTAGCTAGACATTGTAACACACACCTGAAATCCCAGTAATTGGGAGGCTGAGGCACAAGGATTGCAATGAGTTCAAAGCCAGTCTGGGCTACATAAGGGAGCTCAAGGCCAGCCTGCACTACGTAGTTACACCCTGCCTGGAAGAACAACCAACCAACAAGTATTGTCAGTTTAGTGGTTTTTAATAACAGTATGTTTTTTCTTTAAGATATATACTGTATTTGTGTTAATTTTTTGGCTTATAATAGCAAATCTTTGGGACTCAAAGTTCTAAAGTATTTTATTATGTTTCAGATGTTTAAAACTGACACAAATATTAATTTAAGAAAATCAGTGATCTATAATTACATAATAGAAAATTGAGTAAAATTTCAAGAAATGATATTTACGTCAGTTCAAATCTTATGTTAGTACCTGCTTAGGCAAGCAGAGGGACCAGGGTTTAATTCCGGGCACTGCTGGCCTCAGTGGCCCGACCCCCGGGCACACTGACCCAGCCACTGAGAGCACATGTAGTGGGTGACACACACCTGTAATCCACTGCTCAGGAGGCTAAAAACAGGAATCACTATGAGTCCAGGGTGTATAGTGAGACTCTACCAAATACGTAAACACAAACAATGTTATCTTAGTATAAGAAAGACTGATATTGAATAGGCTGAAAGGAGACTTAGACTAACATTTTTATCCATAAAATATATTTTTTACTAATATATCCTGTTGCTTTTAATTAGGAATTCTCATGCGGTATTTGCACAGGAAACAGAACATTAATGGTTAAGCTGGGAACAAAGATGGTTGTACAAATCCATCTCCCATGAAAATTTGACATTGCTTTGTGCCAGTGGGTAGTTAATTTTATGACACCGGTAGCAGTGCTTCTTCCTTTACGTTGTCTGTGCTATTGCATGATAGAATTGCAAATCCCTATGACTCCTCCAGTGGTCAAAGACTTTCAATTAACACAAATTTGAGCTTCAGGGCAGAAACAACTGACACGCTTATTAGAGAGCCTGCCAGTCATTTGATATTTTGTTATTATTATTTTACTTATCTCATTTATATTTGTGTTTTCTTTGGATAAAGGTATACATTAGATTTGTGTTTTGCATGAGGAAAAATGTTACACAATTATTTTCTTTAGGGTATTATTTCTTGGGGAATGTAATATATTATTTGTCAATGTCCTGAAACTCCTTAAGAAAGCTGATAAATTTCAAGTCACAAAACGTGTAATACTGAAGCAACACCCACAAGGAGCTCTCTTAACACTGAAAATAACCAGCCCAGTGGATTCCTTTGAGGCATTCTTCACAACCACCGTGTTCTACAATGCCCCCTGCTGAGTTCACAGGGTCTTACAATAAGGGCACAATAAATGGCGTCTCATTAACTTTTATGTCTTTAGCCCCATGCGGAGTCTATTTTTGACCCTATGACTTGTAAGTGTTCTCTTGAAGGTCAGAAAAGGACTTTTCTCCACAAGAGTCCTCTGAAGCCTTTCTGAAGCGTTTGACACAGTTGGCCCACAATACCTTTCTTTAAGCTGTGCCCCATTTATCTCTATTCCTGGTTTATCTTGCTTCTCCGATATTGCTGAGCATTCCTTCCCTTCTGCTGCTCCTCCGTCTCCCTTTACAAACTCTGAATTTTTGTAGTTGCTCCTAGCCTTTCTACTCTTGAAATTTCATACACTTTTCTCGCCATAGCAATGACTTCCTGCTGGGTCACACCAATCGGCTTCCTGAGATTTGCCCCATATATGCAAATAGTGCCTGGGGGACTTGCTACCAAACATTGGGTGTCACTGTGTCTAAATAAAAACCTGTTTTGTTGACCGGATTTTCATTATTGAATCAAGAGCTTTGCAGCTTTTCCATAATAAATATAAATCACAAGAAGCTATTAAATTTATCATCTCAAAATTAGGTTCCAACTACATAGCTTCATATTTTAAAACTTGAAGTAGAGTTTCTAGTCAAGGAATAAGCAATGTCTTGAAATTGTAATGAAGATTAAAAGAAGCATCATAGGTAAGTGTGGTGGCATATGGAAAGATAGTCAGTGTATTATTCATGACTGTGGCTAATTATATTACCTCTAATCACTGATTTTATTACTTCAAATGCTTTTTGCCCTTTAAGAATTATTTAAATCAATGCTTTGTAACTTTTTAGTCATCATTCGTATTAAAATGTCCATTACTTCATTACTATTGTAAATGAAGTATTTATTTCTGAAACATGGGATTTATTTGATTTTATGCTCTACTAAACAAGAACAATAGGAAGATTAATACCTTAACGATAATAGCACTACACTGATAAATATTTTCATAGAATTAAAGAAAACTAGAATGCCAAGGACATATGTGTTTGTCTAGATGCTGCTATCTGGATAAACTCTAGTGCTTGTAGATCTTCAACTTGTCGCCTCTGAGTCAGAGACATGAAAAAATTTTCTGTGCTTACCCTGGAGGGTGATGGTGAAACTTGGATAGAAATTTGCCTCAGTAGGGCTGTAGGTCATTTGCCCTCTTGCAAGAACTTGTACCTCGTCGGGCGTGGTGGCGCATGCCTGTAATCCCAGTACTTGGGAGGCTGAGGCAGGAGGATCGTTGTGAGTTCGAGACCAGCCTGAGCTACAAAGTGAGCTTAAGGCCAGCCTGAACTGCATAGTGAGACCCTGTCTCAAAAAAAAAAGACCAAAAAAAAAAAAAAAGAACTTGTACCTCAGCTCTCACACCTGTTCCTTTCATGTACTTTTCAGGATACAACCTACCCTAAGATAGAAACACATTCTCAGTGACAAATACTAAATATTTGAGGGTACTTACTGTGTGACTGAATCCCCAATGTTACAACAATATATCTCTAAGCGCTGAATAGAAACAATGTACTATGAATTTTTGGCAAAAACAAACCAGATACAAACATGCTATGGGAATTATAAAGACACTAGAATATCATTGTCCACCTTCCAAATAGTCTTACCTATCACATGAGTTTAAAAGTGAAAAGTTTATTCTACTCTCACAAGTTGACAGTGAAGCATATGTGCAAATTTGATACAAGTCATTAGGGACCCAGTAGAGTTCATGACGTAAGAGTTGTATTTCCTATCTGCTCTGCCTCTTGGTTGAAAGCTATCATATGATGTTCACGCTGTTGGCAGTTGGCCAACTGAAAACAAATGGTGGATAAGAATCACTGGTATTGTTTCTTTTGAAGGATCATATGATCTACTAACTTACATATCATTCCATCGAACATTTAACATGAGATTCACATCTCATGTAGCTTAGTAGCTCTCTTTATCACTTATCTTTCATATACTTCTCTAAGACACTTAGCAGTATAGTATGTAAATAAGTGAGACATTTGCATTTTGATGGTACTCCTAGTTGTAGTAATTTCTCATCTACTTTCTTTTATAGAATCATTATGATTTAAAGAGCTCCAATACATACAATGGCAGGTTATTTTCATACATGTTACTACATGAACCTTGATGATATTTTGCTAAGAGAAGTAGTAACAAAAAGACAAATACGGTATGATTTCACTTGAATAAATTATGAAGAGTAATTGAACCTTAAAAAGATAGAAAATAGAATGCTAGTTTCCAGGAGCTGAAAGCAAAGGTACAGGCAGTTGCTTAATAGGTAAATATACTAGGGAGATTCAGTTATAGAAGATGAAAAAATTCTGCAGAGGGATAGTGGTGATAATTATCCAGCAAAATGAATGTGCTTAATATCACAGAACTGTATGGTCACTGTGGTTAAATGGTAAATTTTATGTTATTTGTAATTTGTCACAGGAAAGTAAAATAAGCCACATTATCAAGGGAAGCATTCTTCAAACTGCAGGTCATAATGTCTTAGCTTATCATCAGAACAATTTAGAAGATTATAATCAACATTTAAACAAAAGCAGAAACAAAATAGGGAGGAATAAAACACTTTGTACTCATTGTAAGAGTGAATATTCAAATTTTTGTTGCAAGATTATTTAGCCAATTGGCACTAGGGTAGTGTTTGTATAGCTGTGTGTGCATGAGGTCTCGGTATCTTTGGCTAATATCTTAACTTGTAGATTGATGTCCTGAGACACTAGTTATAAAATACTTTAGAAATGACCTCTGTATGTATAGACGTCAGATCTTGATATAAAATGTATCTCTTACTGCAATTGATGTTCAAAATATTAAAGACAAAATTCCTTGCAGAAGAAAATATAATTGACTGGCAGCCAACTCTTGTACAAACAAATCCAAAGTATCACTGCCCAGCACATGGTCACTACTATAATTGCAGCATGAGTAATTAGTTTTATCAGGCCAGGATATAGATCAGCAGCATAGCTGCTGCCTGGCAAGGACCAGGTCCTGAGTTCTAGTTGTGGTAATGTATATTTGTGACTAGGAAAGAGGTCTTGACATTTTGGAAGAGGAAATCACCTATGTAGAGCAAATTGCTTTTACCAGTGCTGAAGTTAGATAGCTGAAAATTGGCAGTTTCTATATGGAGAACTCTGTGTGCTCAGGTTTATGCTTTAGGGCTTTTTCCCTAATATTTTTCTGCCCAGTTGAGTGGAGCCCAATTTGCCATGTGCTTCATCTAAACATTTTCCTGAATCAGCAGTTGCAAATTTATCCAACTCTCCGCTGCAGTGCTTGGCCAGGGTCCTCAGATTCTTTGGGGCTTAATTTCTCTGGGTCATTCATACATAGCTCCCTACAGAATGTCAACATTTTAGTTTTCCTTGAGTATTTTTTCCAAAGGACCCAAAGTCTTCTTTCACAGATGGCAGCAGCTGGTGGCTGGCAGGCCAGCTGATGGATGAATTTATTTTTCTTTTGGCACTGTGCAGTGGAGCATCCTTGGCAGTGCAGCTTTGGCAAACTATTCATTAGCCTAGTTTTTAAAGGCTACTAGAGATGCTGTTGTTGGGTGATGGTACGTGAACTCTGCTATCCAGCAGAGCTAAATAGCTTCATCGCTCCAGGGACTCAGCCCTTCCACTGTGGCTAGTTCAGCGCGTATATAGTAAACAACTGCTTTCTCTGGAACTTGCACCCTGATTAAGAGAGTTTTTAAACAGTATTTGAGAGAGGCCCAATCTCTCTCCCTCTGTACCTCCTGCTAGTTGACAGATGCTCATTTATATGTCACTAAATTTACAGTCACTAAATCCCAGGTTCAAGAGATTCCATATGATTTCCTGTAATCTAGGAACAAGAGGAAGATTCACCAGATTGTTGAGCATTAAATTTAACACAAGTTGAAAGAAGGTGCTCTTTTCCTGTCTGTCACAAGGTAAAATAGCTGGACTTAAACTACTGAATTATCAAGACTTTCCATGTCAAAGAACAATCTTAATAGTAATAGCAATCAAAACTCATTTCATGGCTTACTTTTTTTGAGTAAAAAAACTCCCTCAGAGACTTTTGGGAGCAATGCTGTAAGATTTTTTCTTGCTTTCTTCTGTTTTAAAATGTATCCTTTTTGCCTCTTCCAACCTCACCTTAACTGCAGTCCCTAAGCAACCAGTGGTCCATTTCCTGTTATTGTTGATTATTTTCTGTTTCTAAGAATTTTATGGAAGTAGAATAATATATATTCTTGATAAATATGGCTTCTTTCACTTAGAATAGTCACTTGAGATACATCCACATTTTTAAATGTGACAATAGTTGATCTTGTTTTATTGTTCAGTAGAAATACCTTATACGGTTATAGTATGCTTTTGAGTCATTCGGGTTGTTTCTGCTTTTGGTTTTCCTGGGAAACCCCATGTATCTACTGTAAATAATCATTCACAGTTTGTTCAGACATACATCCTCATTTCTTTTGTGAAAATACCAGTTGAATGAGGTATATGGTTGACTCATATTTAATGCTTTAAAAACTGCTAAACTATGTTTCAAAGTGGCTATTCTACTTTTCCATACCCCCTAGGATTGCACAAGACTCTCAGTTCAATTTCCTTTACATTATTACCATTATTTGGCTTAGTGAGTCTTTTACAATTTTAGCAGGTATTTTCATATGTGTAGATCTATTTCCAAATACTTCATGTTCCATTCATCTGTTTACATATATTTGTATCAGTCTTAGGATAGGAGTATTCATTGTTCTAACTTTTGTAACAAATATTAATATCAGGAACTGTCAACTATACTTTCATTTTTCAAAGTTGGCTTGTGTAGTCTAGTATTTTTTTATTTCTGTAAGACTTTTAGAAGCTGCTTATAAAATTTGACAACTTTGCCTGATGAGCCTTTTGGTATTTATTTGGATTGTATTGAGGTTAAAGAGCTGCAAAAGAAGCATTGACATTACAACATCACAGGCTCTGACCTTTGAGCTAAATATATCTGCTGTTTTGAAGGTTTTCAAAATTTTTTTCACTGTGTTTTACAATTTTAAGTGTACAGGTTTTGAACATCCTTTCTTAAATTTATTTCTAGTATTTCGTGTTTTGGCACTATTTAAATAATTCTTCATTTTTTTAAGGGTAAGAATTATTTTATTTGGTAGCTCTTAGGGTAAGGACTAGTTTAGTAGGTACATTTGAATTATGAGATTGAGCTACTTAGTATCAGATTTCGATTATACACATTTTATTTCTATCATGTCTTAAATTTTCAACTTTCTCTGTTGCAAATCAATGGAAAAGCATGCCCATACTTCAGACACAGGACAAGAAAAAAAATAAAATCTGTTTTTTAAAAATTAACTTTATTGAGAAAGAAATAGCAGTTTCAAAACAGGTTAGTAGGACAGTTGTTTGTTTTTAAAGAAAGGAAATAAAAGAAAACAAGAGACAAGAAAAAAATGTCATAGAACTGTTATGCTACAATGTTGTATACGGTCAGATTTCTAAATTTCTGCACAAAAAAGTATAATTGTTTTTATTTGTTTTTTAAAATTTCCTATTTTTTCAGATTCAATAGGGATTTAAAGTTTAGCATATCAATGATTGTTGGAAAATACCTGTTCCATGTTATGTTTAAGGCATTTGATATTCAGACAGTAATGTTAAGCTCAACCGCCTATGTTGTAGGGTAATATTGTTATTAAACTTCTTTTCTGAAGGGTTAATAACTTAAATAATTCTTTACAATTTTCAATTTTGATTTGTTTTCTGTGCATGTATAGACTGTGGTTTTTGCTCATGAATATTTTTTTCTCGTGTCCGTCCTGAACATCAGGCCCTAGTGTCTTCTCTCTACAGGTCCCACAGGGCTTTGTAATAGGGGTCGTGTTATTAGGGTGCTTCTTCCTTTCCAGTTCTGAAGTTTTTATTTTTCATCTTACTGAATGAATAAGTTAGAACTTCCATAAAATGTTGAAGTGGTAAAAATGGGCAGCTTGGCTCCTGATTTGAGAGAAAGTAATCTCTCAAACTTGTGTGTGATACTTGCAGTTTTTCATAAATATCTTTTATCAAGTTTAGGAGTTTTCAGTGTACCCACTCTTGGAATTACAGCTATCCACCACCACACCCAGACTATGAATAGATTTGTAATGTTGTCAAATATTCTATATTTAGTGAGATTTTCATACAATTCTTAGTTTTTTAATATGACCAATTATACTGTAATGTTTTCTTCAGAAGTCCTCGGACTTCTGTCACTCTTTCTTGTACATTTGGGCTTTATTTTGCTTGCATTTGTGTTTCTATATTTATTTTTCTATATTTTATAAGATACTATGGTTTTTATATCTGAGTTATGATGGATTGAGTAAATTGGGAGATAACCATCTCTTCAATTTTGTGAGAATTTTGGTAGAACTAGTTTTATTTTCCCTTAAAAGTTTTATTTTAGAATAAACAAATGAGGCCACAGGGGCCTACAGTTTCACTGAGAGGATATTAATTGTGGGCTACTTGAATTGTCCAGTTCTTCTTGAGTGATGTTTTATTTATGTTTTTCATGGAATTTGCCCACAGCATTGTTTATTATCATTATTTTTGTATTTCATTATCTTTTCACAGAGAGAGACTTTCTTATTCTTGTTTTAGGTAATTTTTTTCACCTCCACATTTGTTCTTGCTTACTCTGGATGGAAGCTTATGAATATGACTGAGTTCTCAAAGAGTCCACTTTTGGTTTTATTATGCTTTTCTACTTTCTAGTTCAATAGTTTCAATGTTGATCTTGTTTCCATTCTTTTGCTTATTTTGCATTTAATTCTCCCTTTAAATAATTTCTTAAGATGAAAGTTTAGATCATGCTTTTGATATCCTCCTTCTTTCATAATATGGATGCTTAACACTAATTTGTATCAATATTATTTCAATTTGCATTTAAAAAGTTCTGTTAAAAACAATTTTTAAATCGTTTTTAGCCCTGGATCTTTTAGAAGTGGGCCAGAATGTGTTCTGGTTTGTTTAATGTGCCCTAAAATAATGCCTAATAATCTTCTGCTCAGTAATATTTTCTTTCCCTTTTAATTAAGGAAAGTTTATGGATATTTGGAATAATCTGTATCCTAAATACTTTTTCTACTTTTCTTTCAGTTGTTGAGAAAAAAATCACTTAACCTATGATTATGACAGTGACATAATCTTTCCTTGCAGTTATTTCATTTTTTTGGAAATTCTATTATTCATTGCGTAAACATTCAATATTGTTATTCTTGATGAAGAAAATACCTTACCCTTGTTTGTTTTCTTTTTAATCACTGTTTCTTTCTGTGCAGAGAAAGGGATTTTTTTCAGAAATTGATGTAGTCTCCGCAGCTTTTTGATTATTGTTTTTTTTTTTTTTTTGGCAGAACCAGGGATTGAACTCAGACCCTCGCACTTGCCAGGGAAGCACTTATTCCACTGAGCCATCTCCCTAGCCCCAGCTTTTTGATTATTGCTTGGATGGTATATCCTTTTCTGTTCTTATATTTTAACTGATTTTTTAAATATGGAGAGTGGAATTCTTAAAGCAGAAAATAGACATACTGGAGACCAGAGAGAGATCACATCTCACACCTTCCTGATGAAGCTTCCTTTAAGCCTGCTTTCCTGGTGTTGGTAACGTTGATCTGGGTACTGGGCTACTCTTCCAATAAGCAAATAACTTCCTAGACCATCTCCAGGTACCCTAACTTCAAATGGCATGGGAGATGTTCTATTGCCTCCCTAAATTCCATTTGACCTCTGACCTGTTTCTAGAGGACAGACTTATTACAAAAAGTCCACAGGAAGTAGATGTGCTCTTTCTTTCTACCCTCTTTTTTTCTTTTTTTTCAGAAAAAGCCTCAATTTCACAAGAGAAAGCGTGGATTCACAAATCTCGGTGAAGGACAACATGTTGTTTTCAAATGTTTCTATTGCTGTTTCTCTTGAGGGTTCTAATATCCATTTAATCTTCATATAAAATATGCAAAAGTAACTATTTTGCATTCCTTAAGTAAAATTCTCAATCTAATGTTTGCTGACTAGGTGAGTTTCAAGTAAAAGTCTTGAAATGGAATGAGATTCTTACTGAAGAGGTGTATTCTAGATCGTTGGTTTTCTGAATGAAAATCTGGTTAAGGCACAGAGAAAAGGCAGGGTGGGTATAGCTTTGTGGAAGTCGAAAATGTACATACCACAGGGTAAGAATGGGCCAGGGAAAAGCCTCAGATTGGCCTGAAGAATAGAGGAAAAGGGACCTTTACTGTCCAAAATATGTGGATTGGCCTCTATTTTATGTAAATATGGCATTGTGACTGCTGTCCTGTCGAAAGCTAATGTGACCCCATGCCAGATGTAAATCGTTCTCATCAAAAACTCTCTGGTCCTCTCACCATATGTAAATAAAAGATCACAAAGACTGTTTTTTGGTTGATTGTATCTATATGTAAACGAAGGGTTGGGGACAAGTCTCCTAATTAGTCCTGCAAAAGGAGCAGATTCAAATGAAGGATTAGGAATAGCACTTTTCTGATTGATCCGATGACCAGAGTTCATGAGCCATAAATCTGGAGTCTTTTTAGGGCCTTGTGTTCAGATTGAGAGGGGGCAGGGAGGTTTGAGATACTGCAGGAGGCAGGTTGGGAGTGTGAGGGAAAGGATGGGAAGATGGATGGTTCTCCACTGGAGCATGGAGAGAGGTACAGGAGAGCGGCCGGATCGCTGGTGGACATCTCTAATCAGGACCCAAAGATGTAAATTTAAGCAACTGAGCAAGGCAAGTGTCTTTGGGGCTGATCAAATGCTAAAGGGAAGCATCTTTCTTGTCTTTTTTAGGGAACGTTTCTCTAAACTGCTGAGCTGTGGGTATCGGTGGCTGCTGACACATTCTGCCCAATTTATTGCCTGGTTTGCATCAGGGCTAATCTCCTACCTATATAATTATTTGAAGGACATATTTGTTTTCCTCCCTAATAAAATGTAAATACAGGGCACTAAATTTTACAGTTTGCAGTGGAGTTGTCGATTTTTTCCTTGCGATGTAAGGATCCCAATTGCAAGATTTGACTTGGTCACGGCTCTCCCAGCACCTACCCTGTCTGCCAGCAGAGGCACTGTTCTTGGCTCAGCGCTTGTGCCTCAGCAAGCAAGAGATAAGATGGAGCACAGAATCTTCCAAACACCTCGACGTCTAAGGATACCCCAGCATTTATTTAAAAAAAAGAAAAGCTCCCATTTCTTTGCTCCCTACACGAGGGCCTTGTCAGCCTCTCTGCTTGCACCTAGGTGCAATAAATTACACACCGTGTTGCCTTTGCCTGTGCCTGGGGGTTTCGGCTGGTCTCTGCCTCACCATTCCTTACACCTGCAATTGGAACCAAGGAGGCAGACGAGCTCTCCCTTCAGGGCCTTACGTACTCCTGAGCTCAGGTACTCCTGAGCCTCCACCCCATCTGAGACCACCCAGAAGTGTCCTGAGACCCTGCTCTCTGTATTCCTGCTGTTTCTGTCCAGCCAAGTCTAGCTCTGCATTTCAAGCTGGGGGCCTTACCCCAATCTCTATTGTCCTTTTTCCTCCTCCCTGCCTGCCTTTTACTCTCCCCCTTAAGGTCACAGAGGCTTGCCCTACTTTTCATGCTTTTTAGACTCCAGCGTTGGTCTGTAAAAAGCACTCTGGAGAAAGATGCTTCCCTTTAGCATTTGATCAGCCCCAAAGACACTTGCCTTGCTCAGTTGCTTAAATTTACATCTTTGGGTCCTGATTAGAGATGTCCACCAGCGATCCGGCCGCTCTCCTGTACCTCTCTCCATGCTCCAGTGGAGAACCATCCATCTTCCCATCCTTTCCCTCACACCCCCAACCTGCCTCCTGCAGTATCTCAAACCTCCCTGCCCCCTCTCAATCTGAAGCCCCAATACCTCTCTAACATGACACAATCAAGCTTCCTGCTAAACAGTTGCTCTTTTTGAGCAGCGCATGATACTTTTGATTTGTCCGTTTCACAAAATAACAATCAACAGGAGATGAGTTTGCTTTAATTTCTTGATTGCTGAGCTACATTAGGGAGTCATGATCACCATTCAAGTTTACCACTGTTTGCACCTTTTGTAAATCAGTTTACAATGCTTCTTTAAAGGGATGTTTTACTCCGGTAAATAAGGTCTTATATTCCCATTTTATATATTATGTGTATACTCACTTGAACTGTTTGACTTGTTACCGCTGTGGTTTTATTTTTTTAATCTTATTAGACAGCATTAAGGAGAAGCAATGTTAAAGCACCATCTAGTGGACTTTGATAAAATTCTGTACAATGGGTCTTTTTATAAAAATTTCAGCTATGCTCAACTCAGGTTTTAAAACCCAATAGTAATTG
Organism: Ctenomys sociabilis; assembly: GCA_004027165.1. NCBI lineage: Eukaryota > Metazoa > Chordata > Mammalia > Rodentia > Ctenomyidae > Ctenomys > Ctenomys sociabilis. The sequence continues at coordinate 179,798 of PVKA01000285.1, read as the reverse complement.
CCGTTAGGATAGCTTCCATTTTGAAGCAGAGGGCAGATGTCTCCTGTACCCCCAGTAAATCCACTGACAGCAATGGCCAGTGGAATGTTGACCAGCTGAGCAACTGGGCTCCTCTCCTGATTGTGCAAAACCGGTGAAAACTGGCGGGAAATGACTTGGGCCACTCTTCAGCAGATGCCTGGAGGCTTCTCAATGGAAACTAGCCCTCCACACACAAGGGTAAACAGCAATCTATTTACCTATTGTTTCCATCTGCACTTCCCAAGGAAGGTGAAAGGTAGGTCTTTTGGTGATCATCAAGCATCCTCTGTGTGATCTGAAACAAAGCTGTTAGAGGCTTTCTTAAGCCTCCATCAAGAGTTGAACCACAAGTCTGTATTTTTTCTCTACTAATAAATGAAAAACTTTAATTTTCCACCTCCTTTCCCTTCCATCCACAACTCCTTATCTTCTTTTCCAATCTAATTCCTCTGTGACTTTCCTCACATGACCCCCTCCCACTACCACACAGGGGCCCTGCCACGCACTAGCTCCCACACCACCCATGAGTTGCCCCAGACAGGGGAGCCCAGACGGCACAACTCCAGTGCCAACAGCCCAGCTTGCCCTGGCCAGAGCATGCGTGCCACCCTCACTGCCCTGACAACATGGAAGAACAGGCACATACACCAGCGCAGAAGTGGGATGCAGCCAGTGCCATGCACGCAGCAGAACCACAGTATCGGTCCACACAGCCTGCTCGCTGAGCTTGCGTGCTCCTGGGCCCAGCCCGGGTAAGAAAACCTTGAGCTTGTATGGAAGGCCTGCCACCAGGAGGTGATAGCCCATGGTGTCCCTGCTGACCTGCAGCACTGTGCCATTTCTCCCCTCCCTGCTGCCACCATACTACAGCTGCCTGGCTTTGGAAGTGAGTTGATCCATGCGCACCCCACACCACCTTCCAAAGACCCACCCAGATGCTTCTCTAATCTTCAGTCATGCACTCTCTTAACTCTCACCCAGCTTTGCCACATACCCAGTGCAAACTGCTTGCTCCCTTGTCCTCCTGATCTTCCCTCTGTCAGACCTCTTCCAGGTCATCCATCACCTGAGCTCTTTCTCTGTAGGCTGCAGGTTTGCTTATTTTTGTTGTTGTTTGAGACAGTCTCACTATGCAGTGGAGGCTGCGCTGAAACTCACAGTGATCCTCCTACTTCAGCCTTCTGCATTCTGGGATTTCAGGGATGTGCCACCACACCTAGATACCTTCAGACCCTTAAAATCTCAGGTTTTCTCCAACTCCCCAAAGTTAATTTTAAACCCCTTCATTAAAAATGTCCTTTCCTCTAAGAGGTTAAGTTAAAGACCTTACAACAACTATTTGCCATCAGAGGACAGCAGCTTAAAGAACAATTTACATGTGTGTTTTACATCTGCCAACTAAGACTGATTTAACAAATCTCTTCCGAGTGTTTAACATGTAAAGTTTAGAGACGGGAACTAGAGAGAATACTGAGAGAGCAGCAAATATTTTGGCCTTGGCACTCCAAGGTCGGCAAAGACCCAGGACATTAGAAAACCTTTCTACAGGATCCTACAGCACTGGTGAGTCACCCAGTCTCCTAAGCTAGGAGACTGATGGACCAGAAGAAAGAGATCAGCAAAGATGTGCCATGTGCCTAAGAACGGTAACCGAGAAGAAAGGTCTGTCAAGCAAGATCATTACCCACCCTGGTGACTGACGCTGACAGGAGAGCTGAGGGGCTCTATAGACGGTTCCAAGAATGATGCCTAAAATGAGGCTTTCCAGACCTTGACGGGCAGTGAGAGGGCAACTTTAATTAACACAGGTCTCATTTTAGTTTGGTCTTAAGTACTCAGCAGAAAAGTATAATCAAAAGAGACAGATAAACCTTTGACATCTGTCTAGATGTTCTCCAAACTAGCAGTTGTTCACTGTAAAAGACACCTCAATTGGACTCTTCCTTTCTGAGAAAAAATTAATAGGGCAAGCTGTTCTTTAAAATCAGATGACATTAGGCATTCTAAAAACAACACAAGATGCATGTGCCATTATAAAAGCATTCCTGATCCTTCTAATACCTATATGGCTATTTAAAATATTAGGCAACAGGTTAGGGCTCTATTAGATACTAAAATTCCCTAGACCTTCTTCTTACCCTCCTTGTAGAAGGCTATTATTAGTCTACTAGTAAAACATTTGCTGGTTATGTTTGTAATAGTCTTGTTGATTTTACTGTTTGGCACATTCTTACTTCGCTGTTTCTTTGACCAATCAGTTAAAAACCAGGCCTCAAGATAAGCAATAAAATTCAGGCTGTCATATTCCCCAAAGGATGAGATGAATGATAACACCTGGTTGAAGACCCCCCAGATCATAACCTACTTGAAAAGTACTTGGCCTTTCCAAGCCCACTTGCTATGTCACTTACTTCCTTCTAGATCAGTATTATCTCAATAACCTTGCCCAAAGCCCATATTGCTCCCTCAGATCTGGACCTTACAGTCTAGAATACTTTCTAGCCTTCCCCAGCCCTCAGTAAAGCACTTTTTATTATTTATTTATTTTTTTGGTGGAACCAGGGATTGAGCTCAGGCCCTTGCACTTGTCAGGCAAGCACTTATTCTACTGAGCTATCTCCCCAGCCCCTCAAACACTTCTCAATCACCCATCTCTCTCAGCACCAATACCCTGTCCTTAATCAGATTTTGAGGAGGTTAAAACGAATTTCCTCTTGCTTGCTCCAACATGCTCTTCTGAACCTAATCAACTCTTCAATATTCCAATTCTCCCTGTTCAAAAAGGGGACAATACTTACAGATTAGTAGAAGATGTACAAGCTATCAATTAGATAGTGCCCAACTCACATGCCCTTTTGTCTTCTATCCCTCCACCTACCCACCATTACTTGGTCCTAGATTTGAAGGATGCTTTTTCTTACTATTCCCTTACCTTCCTCCACACAGACTTGCAACTCTCTTTGCTTTGGCTTCTGTCAGGCCCTCATCCTTGATTTGCTCTTTTTCTACTCATTTATCTCCTACATCATATAAAATATAAATGATCTTTCTGACAGCTCCTCTTACAAATCCTCCAACTGGGCCTCATTGCTACTTCCTTTAGCAGGACCTTTGGTCTATATAATCCACTTTCCCTTGTTTCACAGGCCTTTCAGACTCCTCTCATAGTTCCTTTAGACTGCACCCAATCACGCATGAGCTGTTGTTACTCTCGTCCTCCCCTCAATATGAAAGAATTCACCAAGACTTTCCTTCCCAGTAAGCTACCCTCTTAGCCATATGCCATACAGGAAGAAGCCATGAGAATCAGTGCCCTTCTCCCTTTTTTTTTCTTATTGTACTTTTTTGTTGTGTATAATAGCGAAAATATAGGAGTCTAATGCTTAATTTGGTCGCAACTCTCCCAATATTCAACCTGTCTTCCAGCAGAGAGTATTTTAAGTTAAATAGTGGTGTCTTTGATAAGAACAAGATGTCATAAATGAGATAAGATGGAGCATGGAATTTTCCCAACACCCAGACATCTGAAGTTGCTTGAACTCTTACCATGGACACCTCCAGGACTTTGGTCACCGGGGCACCAAAGTTCCAGAGAGCTTTACCAGTGAGTTTACTAAGACCTTCCTGTCTAACGTCCTTTGTCTTCCTTCAAACCTGTAAGAAAATCTTCCTTTCCTTTTCCCCATCAATTTTACCTGCTTGTATTCAGGTACAATAAATCCTACACCAATTTGCCAGTACACAAGCCTGGTGGTTTCAGCTGTTCTCTGTCTTGTGCCTTTTCTTACACTAGAGTTATATTTAACATTATGTGAAGTGTAATCGCTCACTGTTTTATAAATCCTGCTATCCCCTTCCCTGTTCTGAAGCAATGTTTTATGAATTTTATAAATGAAGTAACTAATTTCCTGTCTGGAACAGAATACGAACAATGCATTAACTCCTTTAAAATATTTATTCATTTATTTTGAAGAGAATGAAAAATTAAAAGCAAT